>JAOXOE010000607.1:0-36025 GCA_028565055.1 Phoeniculus purpureus | reverse complement strand
GCGGGGCTTGTAACGACGCCGCTGCCGGCCGTGAATGGCGGCGCGGAGCTGGGCCTCGCACCGGTTGGCACGGGAAGACCGGGGCGAGATAGGCGGGGACAGGAGCGCTGCGGCCGGAGCGCCTCTTGGCCCCGCGCCTCGCCTCGCCTCCGGCCACAACGTTTAAAGGCCGGACACGGGACGAGGGGACCAGGCGAAGGGGGAGACGTAGGCGGTCCGCGGCTGGTTACAAAACTAGGGCTCGAAACTATTTATTTCTGTGGGGAAGTCCGAGCCTAGAATCCGACGTAGAAAATCTGCCCGAGATCGAGCTGTGCGCGGTCCTCAGGCCAGGCTGCTGCTTGTAAATCAACCAGTAACAGCCTTGCATATAAAAAAGCAAGTTATTTCTGGCTCTCCCTGCAAGGACACTCTTTGTTACGTATTATTTTTATACAGTCATTACAGCTGTGTTCAGACCTGGAGGACTTTGCTGCAGTGCAGTTCTGCGAGGCAGCTGTACCCACATGCCTAACACAACTTTTTGCAGGCCCAGCTCCAGGCAAACATTTGCCTTTACCCATCATGGAGGGCAAGGCCTGGGTGTAGTCAAGACAAATGGTCAACAGTAGGGATAATTTTCATTGCCTGTCTCTTAACAGTTATCCCCTGAGTAAAGCTTTCTCCAAAACCTAGCAATTAATATTTATGTTTTCTCTAGTACTGTCTTCCATCTGCACCTGGTCTTACAATAAATGTATGACTAGGAAATCAGCAATAGATAACACCTGTCATGACTTGTACAAAGCAAGTTAAGTAACTTCGCTAAAGGAATCCTACAGAATAGGCAAAGCCCTTTCCTACTCCTTCTTCCCCATCAGGGACTATCCAGCGTGCTGATCTTGTAACAAAAGCTATTAAACCAATTAATATTTGGGCAGCACAATCAGCATAGAAAGAAATCTCTAGGACTACATTAGCCCAGGAATTTCAATTTCCAATATATCTTAAAAAATGTTAAAGTTTTATGAACTGTAGAGGCCATCTGGTTGTTTGTGTAGCTGCATGTGAGGAATTAATTTTACAGTTGTATTGCTTAAGTGATCCTACCATCAGAAGTTTTACAAATGCTGATACAACATTGCTGCACTGAAATTCAGCCTGTGATTGAAGGTTATTAAAGAGGGACCATCATACTAAATTATGTATTTTAGTGCATAAAGTATAAAAATACTAGAAATTACATCAATAATGTAATAGCAATAAAAACCTCAGTTATGATCGAAAACATTATTGTGTGTTTCTTTAATCTTTTAAGTGATCATTCACACATGTATCTGCCCTGCAGCTGTACAAATGCTTTATAACTGGAGGCAAGTTTTCCACAGAGCTTCATGGTGTCCATACTCATGTCTGACATACACATAATTGTGGTACTTTTCCAACGGTTTTCTTTTCTGCTTAGGTGGACTGCAGCAATTCATACTGGACATCCCTTCATAATGCGGTGTTCCTTACTGGTATTTGCATCATTTAACCATCTTTTTGTAGTTTTAACTCACTCTTTATTCTCTGCTTACACAACTTTTTCTTGAGTTTCATCTTCCAGCTCTGCCTGCCCTGTGCACAGGGCACATTTAGGAAAAACACTCTCTCAGTAAGGTGTAAGATCTGAAAGGTCATGCTCACAGAAACAAGAAGTGGCAGTTCCAAAATTATTTAATTAAAAAGACAGCAGTAGTAATATTGATTCCCACAACTATTGACCAAGGACACGGAGCACAGTCTGAATCAATCAATCATGACTACAGTGCTAGGACCTGATCTCCTATGCAGACCTGAAATGAAAAGTTTCTGATCTACATTAGCTGGAAAAGTCTCCCTGCTCCTCAGATTCTCCACAGAATTTCAAAGAACTGCTGAGCTTGTTTCCTGGTTCCCAATACAGAAGACAGTGTCTCTACCTCCAAATACTAACATTCAGGCAGGGTCCATTAGCGTTCTTGACAAGAAGGTATGAGGAGATTTTACTGCAGTCTGTCCAGGGTCTGGCATAGAACCTGTCATGCCATCATACGGCACTTCAGAGCAACAGCACAAAGACCAGGGCAGGCTCAGCACACAGTTCAGCTTTAGAAGCCTCATTATTCCAATTAATTTCTCATTGATCTTATAACAGGCTACAAGATCAGGACCCTCCACCCCTCCAAGTTAAACGCCTGGATTATTTCAAAAAGCAACAGTATCTAATGTTGCTGGGGCATTTGAACAGTCAGCAAATGCTTCTATAATCTCTAAGATCTGTTTCCTTTGCATTTTCCATCTCACAATTGAGACTTGGTGCTTCAAAATAGTATTCTATTTTTGGACACAGAAGAAACAATTCTACTGGGATACCATAGAATTTCAAACAAAAAATAACTGAATCTCTGAATCACAGTTTAATGGCAAAGAAGACCCTCACCACCTTTTTTTGGCACTCGCTCAACATGTGCATGGGGTTTCACTCTCAGTCCATCAGAATCTTTACACCTCTACTTCGCAGCATCAAGTTTTATTCAAGTTGCCGCTGCTGACTCACCCTGCATGGATGAATTTCACAGAAGGGGTATATTCTGCCTACCAGCTTTCACCTGCACTAGTTATCAAATTCTCAAGAGAATCACTTCAAGTAGGAATTGTATAAACAAACACAAATGCTGCTACAGCTGCTCTGGCATCCTCTTCTCTTTCTTTGAAGACTCAAACTTGGTAAGACACACTTCTACATTGCTAAAGTGTATCACCTACATAGTATCACCTTTTTTTTCACAGATGGTATCAACTCAGACTTGCTGCAGCAATTAAATACTGGCAGTGGGGCTGATGTCCTGTGGATGAAATTCTGAATCCCTCTCCTGGTCTGATCAACTGACAGTGACGGGACAAGTGAGAGGCAGAGCCCACACCACATGTTGTTTAGAATTTGCAAGAATCTTTCAATTTCAGCATAAGTTTTAGACTGCCTTAACATACCTGTGTGAGTATTCTTCCCATCATGATAAATCTGCCTAACCTTGCTAAGTCATGAGATGCCTTTGTATGACACCTTAAGTCAATCTATCCCTGTAAAGTTTAAGTCTGGCTTCCTCACTATACAATTTACACTTTTAGACTCATCTGTATAGAATTAATATTCCCCTCCAGAACACTGTCTCATAACATGCAACATTACCATGGTGCTTTCATCCTGCAAGGGCATGCTTTTTGATCGCACATCATCAGTTGTGGTATATACACTGGTAAAGTAACTCAGGCATGACTGTGCAAGGCTGGTTGCTCTCAAATGAAATGTGCCCAAACCTCATGGAAGCCAGAAAAACGCTGACCATGAAAAAGATGCTGCAGCCCTATCAGAAGACATGTTATAGCAGTGTCCTGGCAAACAAAACTACAATTGCTTACCTTCAGACTGTGTGATGGTCCCTCTACCTCTTCTGACTGATCTTTGCAACCTACTATATTTAAAAGCCAATCCACATATCCATCTCCTAGTTATCACTGATACTCTGGCAGAAAGATTGAATTATTTTTTTCTATCAGACTGACTGGGATATATGGTCCAATTTCTTGGATGCTAATTTCAGAAGGCGGAGACTTTTGGCCTCAAATATGGAAGAAGTTTTGTCCCTTTTAACCCCAACAAATTTACTGAATATCTTGTTCTCTGGTGAGGAAAAATTGTCATCATTTTCCTTTTCATTCCTCTGTTTTACCCATATTATCACAAAATAGTGAGTAAAAATGAAGTCATATGGGTGTTCGTTCATGTTCACCAGCTCCCAAGGAAGCAAAGATTTTTGTTTCTTGCTCACTCTTTTTTCCTGCCTGTACCATCTTTCTCACCCTCAGAATCAAATTGGTTCTCTATTGATAGAGTTGGTAAGAAGACCCTTTAGGTCTCCAGAACAAATGCTCTTCACTGAAACATGAGTTTTAAAACAGACCAAAAACTGTGTCAGTGCCTTCTACAGTAGTGATAAAGACAGAGGCCTTCTATTACTCCACCAGACCCCAACCTACATCAGTGTCCTTGCTTAGAAATTCCTGTGAGTTGCAGATGCTAAGCAGTCCTATGGAATGTTATCCACAGATAACAAAGATCATTTAACAGAGCAGTCTTTAAGCTGTGCAGCAGCTATGCAAATGCTCTTACCCACTTCCATTTCAGCATTTATGAGAACAACTGTCTGGAGTCACCTACTTCAAGGAGATATGTAGACTGCCACTTGCAGACAGAAAGTTATGTTAAACACTACGCTGAGATACACAATTGACAGGGAAATCTAATTCCTGCCTTACTTACCCTTCAACCGTCTAGCTTCAATCCTTTATGATATACCTTTGGGGTTCTGCAGTCATAAGACATCATCTACCATATGGGCTCACAACTGTTGCATGAAAGAAGATGAGGCTTAAGCTCGCCCCTAAGGACACTGCAAAGATTAAAACAAAAAGTTAAAATCTTCAGTATTAGGGTACACATGAAAGCATATGTAAACCACATGTCAATAAAATAAACATAAATAAAACCCTCCAAATTACAAAATGGTGAAGCACAAGCACAGAGCTTATCCATCTACACACCCGTAGGTCTTCTAAATAGCAAACCAAGTATCTACTGGAAACTGTTTTTGGGAGCGGTTATTCGCACTTTTATGTATAATTACATTGTTTACAAAAGAGCACACAGAGCCATAAACAAGGGAACAGTATCTCCCTTCTCTCCAGTCATTGCCCCTTTGCTATTAATTATTCCATTCCTAGCAATTACAGTTTGGCACTTTTATTATGTTCTGTGTAGTAATTCCACTTGCAAAGGTCTTTATGGGAAGTTATTCCTGCCAAATGGTAACTGCCATCAGAATAAGTCTCCATAAACAAGTCACACATTTCCAGTTTAGTTCCCAGAACTGCCTCCCTGCATGATCAGATGAAAATCACTGCCAGCATGAAGGAGGCAGCAGGAGAGTAAATCCCAGGCTTGGGAGTGCCCTTTCAGTGTCCCTAGTTATTAGCATTCATTAGCTTAGTTGATGACAAAAGAAGCTGCATGTTTAGAAATGGAGTATCTGTACACAGTTCACACAGTGTAACTAACTAAGCCAAGTTGTAGGCAAAGACAAAATGTCCGTGGTAATGGGTAGCAATCAAAAAGCAATAATTTCTATAAAATCTCATTCTGATATATATTGATAAAATATCATACTCACATAGCAAAGAATTAAAAAACATTGTGGTTGAACTACTTATGTTGTATTTTGGCTTTTTTTTTTCAAGTCATGCCAAGGAAGCCTCAGTAGCAGATAAAGACAGAATTTACAGAAATTTAACAAAAAAATCACACCTATTTGAACAGAAAAGCTTTGTCAAAGGCAGCCACTGTGAAGGAAAAACCAAGTGCTCTCTCCACAAATATCAGATACACAACGTATTTCACATATCAGACATCAATTGCAGTACTTTTAGTACTAACTTCTCCCTGTTGTTGTAATCAGGTTTGGTTTTCAGAAGATATTTTGTTTAGCATGAACTGCTTAAGCCAGAATAACCCGCATAAAAAAGTTTATTGTTTATATTGTTTTTATTTATTACTGCAAATAAATCATTACTTTCTGCAGTACTTCCTTCCTCTAAACTGGAAAAGAGCCTTTTGTGGTAGCACTGCCCCCCTGATACCCAAAGCCTGATGTAATTCCTCCCCTTTTAGGAGCACATACCTGCCCAGGTTAAGTCAGGCACAAATTGCAAAAGACGGGGGACAGACTGGTACACTAAGGCATCTCCTTGGTGCGCTGAGCCTCTGTTTTCCCTGATCTTGTATATTTTCCCTATCACTTGGAGGTATATCCTCTCCTGATAGCCTGGCATATCTGTACCGGAGTTATGGCCAACAGAGGGGACCCCAATGACAGCTGTATCTGGGTCAGGGCCAACAGAGGAATGATACCAAAACTTTTAAAGTCAGCAAACACAGCAACTGGCAGAAAATACCAGATCATTTTGACACCCAAGGTGGGAACGAGTGGAAAAATACCCAGTGAAAGCAAATTATCTCAGACCCTATTAATAGTTATCCTAAAGCTCACCTTTGAGCTCTCCTTTCTAGTGGGCCATGTCCAGCAACTCCCCTCAGCAAGATATCTCTGTGAGAGTGTGTTTCACTCCCATCCTTATCTCCTGCACTCTGCTTCTGAGCTAATGATGCAATAACAGTGCCTATAGGAGTGGTGATTGCATCCTGGTTCAGTATGGATTCACTTGAAACAGATAACAGAACAATAGCCAAGGGCTGATCTGTTTGATATATAGCTTTGACTATGAGTCAACCATCTTACCTCCACAAATACTGGGAAGCTCAAGAGTGCTGTGAGTTCTCCTCAATGATAGTTGGCTGCTAGGACCTCGCCTTGGGCAGGGACTCCTGATACTCCTCTAAGAGGCTGAGAGATTCTTTGTTGGAACAGACCCTCACTAAGTGGCTAATAGAATACAAATACTTTGCAGCTTCATTAAGGACCATTTAAAGACTGTACATACAGTCTTTTAAATGGAATGGTCTCCTGACAGCTTTGTCTGACCCTGTCCTCTATGCAGTAAATAATCTGGGGCATTTTGCCGTCCAATTTAAAAATATATTGTTATTTCTCCCTTGAGAGTGAAGTGTCTAATTCCATTCACAACAGTCTCTTAAGCATAAACAATGCAAAATGGCCAGAACAAAGTCAGGCTCTTCAAATACACTGCAGGTAAAACTAAACTAGAGGCAATGTAGGCCCCCTGCTGAATGAGGTGGGTGCCCTGGAGACAGAGGATACAGAGAAAGCAGAGATACTGAACACCTTCTTTGCCTTTGTCTATACTTCTGGGGGCTGTCTTGATCTCAAGCCCCAGACTGCTGAGACTCCAGAGGAAGTCAAGGCAAGAGAGGAGCCTGCCTTGGTTAATGGGGACTGGGTTAGGGATAAGTTGATCAAAACTGGATGTGATCAACCAAATCACCAGACAATGGTGTTTAAAGCACATTAGTGTCAGCTACTCCCTGAAAGCAGCTCTGCTATACATCTTCAAGCAAGCTGTCCAACACTGTCTCAATTTTACAATCAACTGCTCTGCAGCAGAGTTGCGCGCTCCAGGACCCAGCACAAACTACTGCCTGTGTGAGAAACAAAGCTCTGCTCATTTCCTTTCTCCTCAGGCTTCTGCAGCGGCACATGTACAACAGCATCCATTTGGTGAAACAGAGCCACAGGCCAGAGAAATGCCTGAGATACTGTGTGAACGCTGTATGAGCTGTGAGTGATCATCACCACATTCTGCATTGAAGGGTTTAAGGAAAACATTTTGCATTTCAGTGCTGTGGTGCACACAGCCAGGGCCCTTGGGGACACACAACCAGGATTACACCTGTGCTGGGAAGGGCCTCATCCTGCACATCCCAAGAGCTGCTCTAATTTCTGCATGCCAAGGTAGCTGTTGCCACTCAAAGGATGCTGACACTGAGAAGGTACCAATGTGCAAACAGAAGTCTTATCAATTAAGAGAATTTTATGAGACGTTCACTTGCACCTGCAAATTGACTTAAGGATTTGGGTATGTACTGTCACCTTCCACCTCAAACAAACTAGTAGCACACATGCGTGTGCTGCAGCAACACATGAAGAGCCTAAAATACATGGTGAAATAAGAGGATATCTTGGCCTCAGAGCAGCAACATTTTGATTGTGGAAAGATCCAAATGACAAGGCTCCTGCCTCAGTGCTGAGCAGAGCCAGGCCACAATTCAACCAGCCAGGCTCAGATCCCACTGCTTGGTCTTTACATCACTAGCACCACTCCAACATCCTGCCAGGAGGCAGTTCAAGGCACTAAACCAGCAGAAACTGAACCCCTCACAAGCAGAAGCTGTGTGTGACAGAGGTGCTGTGAATCATCTCACCTCAGTCTTGGAATGCCAGTGCAGCACGGGGGTAAGCCAACACCATGTCATCAACAGCTACCACCCAGCTGCACCTTGAGCCCCTCCATGTTTTGCTTCTGGCTTGAAAAAGACTGCTGAAACACAAGGTATGTCTTTTTTGCTTACTTTGATCTCAGGTGCTCCTCTCCCTTGGATTCCACAGATGCAACAACCAGGAAAGTGCTGCTGGGCACTATCTTTGCAGCAGATTTTCTCAGGGCAAGGAAAACATTCAAGGTATTTTTTCAGATGGGGCCTTCATTTATTTTGAGCTACTCCGAGTTGTTTCAGCACATGAACAGAAATGAAATCAGTGACAACAGCACCATCTGCTCCACCTGCAGCTATGCCACTGCAACCGGCATCACTCTTACCGCCACAGAAAGCCGTCCCAGGGAAGGAGCCAGGCCATGTTGAGTTTTCCTGGGGAGCTCTGGTTTCCTTCCACAGTATCCAAGCCTGTGAAGCTTCCAGCTGCACCAACTGCCAACAAAGAGTGGTACAGCAGACACTTCCACTACTAACCCAAGAACAGGGTGTCCAGGCAGTTAAGTGGAACAGCAATACTTCGCTCAAGGGAAAGCATCTTAAAAACACATGTGCAGAAACAATCATCACTAGCTTCCCTGGAAAAAAAAAAAATCATCACACTTCACCCCTGCAGGGTCTTGACACGCTCCTGTGACAAGCTGTCACCCCATGGTGCTTATTTCACTGCGGTTTTTAGCCACTCAGTACCTAAACAGGACATCAAACACCCTTTGGCCCGATAAGCCCCAGTTTCAGCATTCCTCAGAGATGACTGACAGCACTGGAATGCCTCACCAAGACAGTCTCCCTATAAACCCAGGGGCTGGAAGGCATCACCCATTCCTGACATATTGATTTCTTACTCCAGAAAAAAAAAACCAAACAGTCCAGATCTCACAAGCTTTCAAGGCTTAAGCAGGATTTGTCCTCACCCAGCAATCACCATACAACAAGAGTGGGCTCAGAAAAGGTGATTTTAGCTTCTATACTACTGTTTCTGCATTATTTTTGCTTCTCATGACTAAAGACACTTCAGGTGAGGTCAAAAGTGTGCACTTCCAGAACACCTTTTTTTTTTAGGCCAAAAGATGCAAATAGAACACATTCGTCAAGCACTTTTGCTGTGCTTCTATCTGTTACTGCATAATACTTGACAATATCTATTAAAAACTAAAAGCAGACTTTTAAATTAAAATCTGTATCAGAAGAGGTAGTAAATAGAGAAGATAGAGAAGAAATTCCTCATCTGAAGAAGCTCAAGATGAAAACCTAACCAAAAAATTACAGGCTTGGGATGAGAAGGGCACCAGCTGGCTCCTAACAGAAAGGGCAAGGGACTGGGACACACCAGTCCGCAAGCAATGGGCACCCAAGGGGCTCGCAGAAGGCTGAGGGCAGGGAAGCAGTTGATCACACTGCCCATGGGCTGCCACCAATTGCCAAGTGTGCTGGTGCCTGTTTTAACCCTAAGTTTCACAAACTGCAAAGGAAAGGAGTGGTGGGAAACACAGTGTTCCCCAATAGCCAGCACAAGTTTTCAGAGGCAGAACTCTTACTCCTAAAACAATAAACACCCAACAGAAGCAGGGTATGTACCTTTATTTTTCATAAAGAGGGAGCACAGTCTGAACCATGCTGAGGTCCAGGATAAACACGGATTTCCAAGTAAGGATGAATAGCAAATAATAAACCTTTATGCACAAAACACATCCCTACTGAGCACTCAGATGTCTCCCTCCAGCTGGTCTTTGCCCAGTCTGGGCCACTCAAGGTGACACTCGGGTAGCAATCAGTCTTGCCTTGATTCTAGTTTTATTGAGCCAATGAGCAGATTCACAACAAAAGCTGAGCAGCATGAACAGTAAGGCAAAACTCATACCCTAAATTCAGCCAAAGAGTTGTAAAACCATTATGTCCACCCCCAACTCAGAGCCTAAAAGTGGAACAAGTTTTTAAACATCAGAATCCATGTGTATTTCTTCCCACACAGGAATTACGTGGAAGTCCAGTTGGTGCCCATCTTCCTTTCCACAGGGATGAGGAATGGGAATTATCCAAATTTAAGATTGCTTTGAGTCTAGGAATTCACGCTCAATCTTCCTCAGTACATTTGCTACAAATAAATGAGGTGTAGTCAACTCCCTCAGGGATTTTATCCCCTTTCAGCTCTAAATGCAGCTCTGTTGTCATATAGATGATATGTATAAAGTCACAGCCTGCTTCAGAGCCTTGCTTCTTGCTTAAAATAATATTGCTCCTGCTCTCAGGTTACAAGGAGAGTTCATGTTGAGTAAGGTCATAGGCTCTTTCTAAACCACTGATACAAAGGCTGGAACAAGCAGGAATGCTGGAACAAACGGGAATGCTAGAACAGAGCCCTGTTTTCTTGCAGCATGTAACACACTATTTGTAGGGGCTCTGACCACACCTGGAGCCACAGCGCTTCGTCATTCCTTACTCAGGGATGCAGAGAGCTGGTGGGAGATTCTGTGTTCTGCTCCTACAGAGATGAGGTGGCAGTGAAGCTCCCCGGCTCATCCCGCTCTCACAGATGGGAAGTGTTCAGGGCAGTTCTTCCAGGAACACAGCAGGACTGTCTTGCTTCACACTCCTCATTCAGTTCCAAACCCCATTTTCCACATACTGATCTCCCTTCAGCATCATCTTTGCATGGCCATCCTTCTCTTGTTTATGAAGGCTTTCTACCATCTCACCCAGGCCAGTTCAAGCTACTTTGCAAGCAGCAATGGTGAGGTGTTCTCCATCTGCACACAATCACAGCGTGGGACTGTGCCATGGATGAACACGAGCTCCAAGAGGCTCTTGAATGTTGACAGAGCAAACCAACTCATGGAATCACAAAACATTCTATAAAGGTTGTTCCTCAGCAACAGTCACCAACTCTCCATGTTTTGGAGCTGAGCATGGACCTCAGACAACCATAACAATAAACCCTGCTGTTAGGCACACTAATAGCAGTGACATATTTGAGAGATTAAGGATTAAAAAGGGCCTTCACACTAGAGTATTCATGACTGTCTTCTCATCTGGAGGAACTGGGAAGGAAAACAGAGGAAAGGCAAACCCATTCAAAGATGGCTACAAAACCATAAAATAAGGATGCAATGGTGACAGTTTCAGTGCTGGAACTGTTGAAGATCAATACATGCTGCAGGGATCTGGGCCACATTCTGCTCCCTGCAAGTTTTGTTGACAAGCTCTTGCTCAGGGAATTGCCAGCTACTCAGCAAAGAGGGTCCTAGGAACAATGTGGGTCTGGGTCTGCCAGACAAGATTTGCAACAGAAGGGAAAGAAGACAGGAGAAGAAAAGACTGATAAAAAGGGAAGGAGGCAGGACAGCATGTCCGCACATGCATGTGGTGCTTGGGTTTGGCAGGCACCCAAGATGTACACACTGCTCAGAATGAGAACAAAACCAGCCACATCACAGCAGGCTCCTCTCTCCAGCTCACAGGAGCCCTTTTTTCAGGCCACAACTCCAGTAAGTCTTCTCTCTCTGAAAGCTCCAGAGCCAAAGGACATGTTCAATAATGTCATGTTAGTCCTATCCTTTCCAAGTCTTTCTCCTGTTTCTGGATGTGCAGTGACTACAAGCAATACCACAGCTCAAGCTGTATTTCTCACCTGCTTTCCTTCTTGTACCCAACAGCAGCATTTATTACTCCTGCTTGCATATGCATACCTGTCTCTTCATTCTTACAACAGAAGATGCCAAAGAAAAAGCAAGACATTTTCTGCCCAAGTTGGAGATGTTAAAAGCTACTTGTATGAACCCCTCCAGCCAGCTCCAGGGCAGCATTCATTTATCAGGCTGATAGGCAGCAGGTAAAACCACATTTAAAGAAGTAACTTTAGAGGGCAGAATTCGCTTAGGGTAAAGTCTGCCCTTGAATTCAACGTATGCCAGAGCTGAAAATGAACCACAAAACGCAATTCCGACTTTAGATCCAATTCTAGATTAGCTAACACCTTGTGTCTGACACACACTACAGCTTCCAGTAGAGAGTACATGAGGCGCCACATCTGTAATGCAATCACACAAACCATTGGCAGCACTAGCCTCACCTGAAGCCACAAAGGTAATTCAGTTCCAGCAACTCCTACACATCACATTCAGGATCTGCAGTGGGAGGGTAATAAAACACTTGGCACCTGCACAGAGCTAGTCAGCACTTCAGATATGGTGGATCAGTATTAGGGAAGGCACAAAAGCCATGGTTTAAGTTTCCTTTACTTCTGGGAAGTGAAGCACATTTTTGCATAGAAGTCATGTTTTTATACAGAGGATCCTCTGTGCTGACACATTACCCTGTTGTGAATTTTCAGGGTAGAGTGACAAAGCTCATCCCGCTGGATTACTCCTTCTCCTCATAAAGTCTGTCTGGCACATTCCTTCTGTCATTGCTATGTCATCTAGCTAACCTCACTACAAACATGCTCACCTTGAGCCCTGCAAACCAGGACAGGAATATTTTGTCAGCCAGAAGCCCAACACAACCAAATTTTCAGCTTGGACAAATACTTCTGATATTATCATGCTGCTGGTCACCACAATGAAGACTCCTGCTGCTGCTTCTGCACTCCCCACACTACTTGCATCTCTAGTCACCAAGGGCCAACAGCCTCTTCCCAGAACAAAGACCCAAGGAGAAGACTCTGTACATATCCTCTCAGCAATCAGCTTTACTCCATCTCTTTGGCCCCCTTCTTGTTCCATTTCCTTTCACATCTTGCTGCATCTCAACTGGATGAAAGTTCACATGGTTCCTGCACACACCACTCAGGAATAATTCCCCTCACACTCTGTCACAGACCCTGGATAGCAGCCAAGAGAGATACTGTTTGCCCATCACTTTGCCTCTCATCTTAGCTGTGATGGATCTACTCTGCCCTCAGCTCAACTAAGAATGTGCACAGCTGGACAGCTGTGTTCCCTGCACCAAACAGATCACATGAAATATTTGAGAGAAAGAAGCTGAGCTGCTTGAAAGCATGACAAACAGGCCTCCATTTTAAAATCAAGGCAATGCATACAAGATCTAAGTTAAGCTTGACTCAAATAAAAAAATGCAATGTTTTCTAGGCAGGGAAGAACTTCACCACTGAACACCCCTCATTTCTCTAATTCCAACTTCAAAAGGGCACGCCAGCAAACACATCTTTCCAACATAAAAAAGACAGTTGATTCATTTCAAAAAGATGTATCTCTGGGTCAGCAAATGTGCACATTGCTGCGCTCATGGAAGAAGCTTTTTTAGATTTTTTTGAGCCATTTACCAACAGTTCAAAGAATTTCCTTCTGCAGCAAGTACCTTGACACACTGATGAAATTCATCTGAAATAACACCAGGCATTTCCAGGCAGACAGCCTGGGACAGGCACTGATGGGAACCATAAAGTGAAACGCTGACAAGTGGCAGAAAGGTACAGGCACCTCTGTACCACAGTCTGGCCAGAGCCACACACACGCTATTCAAAACTATGAATACAAGTGCTGTCATAACTTTTTAGAATTGCTGGATTTTCTCCATGAACAGCAGAGTCTAATAGTGCCCTTCATCCCACGGCCTTGTATAATCTGTCTCTTATGACTGCACTTCATCCCACAACAACCCTTGGCAGCCTTCTTCCATGCCTTGGAGCAGCACCACAAACATGCAAGCCACAGCTCCCTGGAGCAACACACACATCCCAATGACGACCAGCCAAAGAGGACAGCCCAGAGACCAGTAACCTCCCAAAGTACCAACAGTGCTTTCTACCAACCATTCCCAAGCAATTCAAGAGCCCTGAGGAAGGGCACAGAAGAACAGACAGACAGCAATAACCTATTTGCTCCAGGGCAGGTACAGTGGGGAGGCTGCAAAGGTGGAAATAATTGGCCCAAGTGCCACACTAATCATTTTAGCTTAGCAGCAGGTATCCCCCAGTGCTGCCTTTCCTTGGATATGTAAAGAAAAGACACTGCAAACAGGAGCCACACCGCATGGAATGATTACCTTTACTAATCAGACTGCTTGGAAAGGAAAAGAAAATCAGTGGATTGATTTCCGAGAAGCTTGAAGGGCTCATTAAGTTGTAAAGAAAATCAACTCCAGTTTAAAAGCATGGATACATCTTCTCCAGACTTCAGCATAGACTTCTTATGCTTTCCACAGGCACTTCAAAAAACAGCCTACAACTGGCAGAGTTCAGTGTGAAACAAAGCTCCAGTGTGCAGATGGAGAAGATCCATCCTGCTGCTGGAGATTCAGGGATTCAGTTGGTTCCTCAAAGCAGAGCTGTTTCCACCTGAAAAACTACACCAGGGGTTACCTAAGGAGCCACCATTCCCTCATATATCCACCAAGGATAGGCTCCTCTATCTCCACACCGAGAGCAACACTGAGCCAGTCTGGAGCTCTGCGAGCTTTCAACAACATTGTCTCCCACCAAACAGCCCCGTGACCTCTGCCTAGGAGGTCAAGTTTTCTTTCCCAGGACCAGGTGGAGATGAGCATGAACATCTCTACACTGCTCTGCAAGGATCAGCAATCCAGCTCAAGCTACCTCTGCAATCATCCCCATTTTTGTCTCCAAGAGCCAGCAGCATCCTGATGGCAACCAGCATGTTGCAGTCCTGTCCGCTTTATTGGTGAGCTGTATGCCCAGAACACCCAACCTCTGTCTTCTGGGGGCTGGCTGACATACCTGCATGCACAAGTTTCACCCCCTCAAACCTGTGCCAGATTCCAGCAGAACCAGAGCCAACCCTGACGTGCCCCTCAGCATCACTCAGAAGGACCCAGGAGCCTGTCACAAGACCAGGACACTTCACGAAGGGCCTCCAACAAAGGGATTTGCCTGGAAGTCTGGAGAGACACACCCCAGCACCAGCATCTCACGCAGCACTGGCACCACCCACAGAGGCGCACACTGATGAGCAAAGCCATCACTGTCGGGACAATTTGCTACTCCCATACAGGCTTTCAGAAAAAACAGCACAGACATCATCTCAAAAGCACTGTCATCACAGATATCCCCAGCTGCTTCTAACAGCTCCACAATGTTGCTAAGCTCAACGTCCAAATGAGGACAGGAAAAAAATCACTGCAATTTGCTCCAGTCTCCACTGAATAAGAACCACTCAGTTAATATACAAGGAGAAGACAAGGATGCAACACAAATCTTCAAAACATTCAAAGGAACAAGGCAGAAGATCAACACAGCCACCTCATTGGCATGCTACACGCATCCCAAGATACACCGGGCTCAGCCTCAGCAGGCTAAGAGCAGCTGCAATGGCACGTTTCCCTCACTTTTATCCCCTGGCCAGGAGAGCAAACTTCTCTACAGCTTTTTGGTAAAGATATAAGAAAGCCACACCTTTCCTGAAGTAGGGATCAATACCTTTACTCAATCCAGCTCACAGTGCAGTTTATTAAATACAGAGGGAATGGGTCAGTTAGAATGAAATGCCTGGAGAAGAGAAGCAGGATGCATAGGGCAGCAAGGCAATACACTGGAAGTGATGCAGGGTGAGGAGACTAAATTAGAAGCCTGACCCAAAAAAACTTTATTCAGAGCTTAAAAAAGGCAAGGGAGTGAGAGACACAAGACCCACGCTAATTGCTGTTGCCACCCTCATCTTGTCACCTGAAAGGACTGAACCTATGGCCTCTCCATAGGAGTTCCCAACACAGTATACTGAAGTCCTGTCACTTCTGTCCTCACCCCAGCTAAACCCAGCTGATAAAGGATAAATGACCATCTCTTATCTGTGATGTAGCCTGCCCCTTCCAGAGCAGCTAAGATGACCCACAGGCAGAGACCACAACATTTTGACATGTGTCATGTTCCTATCAGGGGGAATCTTTGCAACAAGCTCACCTCAAAGATGTAGATCACCAGTGAGTTGTTCCAGACCAGGAGCAATTCTGAGAGAGAAACTGAGTCTTTAACAGTGCCAGGCAAGAACAATCTTGGTTCACACCTTCATTCATTAAATCAGGCAGAGCTAGTTTAGTTCAGGCTTCTCAAGGGTCCACTTTTGGTCACCTTGCTGTGCAGGACGAACCCAGAGCTACAGCACTGGACACCTGCACACACATGCATAGTAACGTTTTAAACCACAGAGAGCTCACTGGGTCTTTCATTTTAAGCTCTACGTGTTCAAGTCTTGACTGTCCCAAGTCCCCTTGTGCTGCAATCAAGCCACATGAAAGATGGAGACACAAGAAACCAACCTGTGGGACAGACATCAAGTTTTCTCAGGTCACCAGACCTTGATCATAAAAAACAAACCACGCATACATCTTAAATGTCAAATCCACAAACACAAGCCTTCATTTCCAAGGGGATGTGGCAGCATGAGACACCTATGGCAATACCAGGGACACCATAAGGAAGTATGCTGCAGCCACACTCCTCCTCACAAATACTGACAGCCTACGTACAGCAAGAATGAGAAAACACACCACTTTCATCAGGCATGAACTAGTTGCCTGGAAGATCTCTATGTGCTACAGGTAAGAAGGCCAGCATCCTGCCTCCCTCCTTAACTGCACATCTTTGGGTAAAACCAAGCATTTCACATCTCAAGAGGGAACAAAGCATAACTGAGTTAGATGATTTTTCATTTCCCAAGAGAATGAGATCTTAATTTTCCTTCTCTCAAGACATAAAACGCCCAGCTGAGACTTGCTTTGAGTGACCACCCTGTGAGCAGACAAAAAACAAAAAAAGAAAAGCTAAACCACACAATTAAAAAAATTAAACCCTCCAAATCTGAGATATTGGTAGCAGAAGCAAAAGCAATTCATGATCTTTCGAGGTCCCTTCCAATCCCTAATGATTCTATGATTCTATGAAATTTAGGAGGGCATCCATTGCTTGACAGCACAAATTAATGGCTCTTGGTAGCAAATTTTGTTCCACTCACTCAGATACACATTAGACATCTGCCCAGATCCCTCCAGATACAAGCAGGGCAGCTCAGGAATACACTGCATACAAATTGCTGAAGTGACAGCTTAGCTCATTACAGCCATTCATTCATTCCAGCCAGCCTGTTGCAAGACCAGACTTTCACTGCAAATGGAGCTGCACCTCGTGTGCTGGTACCACCAGCAAATGGAAGGTGAAACTTCCTTTAAAGTGATGCTAGCTGTTCTCTGCAGAGAAACAGCAGGGCGGCATTTCTAGATATTAAAAATGAAATAATTTTTCCCAATAGAAATCCTCCCTTGTGCTCACACAGCAGACAGGGATGCGGGTAGAAATCTCCATCCCTCATCTGAAGTAAGCGGTTTCCTACTCCATTTGGGTTTAATCACTCAGAGCTGGGGGACAGATGTGCCACACACCATCTGGGAACACCCAGCAAGAAAACTTCCATTTTCATGCCCGTGAAGACTTAAAAAAAAAGGCAGGCAAACCCCAGGAAGGGTCCAGATCCATGCTCCATATACTGTGAATTTAGGACAAGAACAAGCAGAAAGGAGAGTGATGAAAGGGAGAAGGGATAAAATTCAGCACAAGGCAAGGAGGCATGAGGCATATCCAGGACCAGCAGCACCACCAGTTACACCAGGCAGCGCCACTCAGCCTCAGACCCAATGGGATCAGCACCACCATCTCCAGCCCGGGTGGGGATCGGACAGCATGGGAGCCCATCCTGAGTACTGCCAACGTTAAACCTTGGCGTCTCTCACCTGAGTATCGGGAGCAAACAAAGCAGCTGTGGGAGCACCGTGACCTCAATAACGTTTGACATCCCCAAATTTCAGCCTGGGCGTGGACAGCTCCATTTTCCCCAACACCCTCTCCTCCTGCTTTTCAAGCACTACTTTCTATACGTATACATAGATACACGCACACGCATATTCTAATTACAGTTGTCTCCCCTAATCCCCTTTCCCCGAGATGCAGAAGATGGCACTGAGCCGGGACGAGAAGGCACAGCCCTCCCTTCCCCCTGCCGCAGCCCCCGGCCCCACCTGCCGCAGGGACAGAAAAATCAAGGGTAAAAAATCAGGGGAAAAAATACCCCCAAATTCACCGCTTGCTCCCCGCCTCGCCCTGTGCCGCGCACCAGCAGCGGGGGCAGCGTTGCCGCAGGGCCCCCAGGACCCACCCCTGCAGCTCTCGGCGCAGGAACAAATTCCCCCCGCGGCGGGTTTGACGTTCGGGGTGGGGGGGGATAAAATGGTTGGGTTGTAGATTTATTTTTTGATTTAAAAAAAAAAAAAAAAATCTCTCCGCACCGTTTCAGCTCGGGGCCAGCAAAACGGCGGTAACCGGGGAGTGGTGAGAGGCGGGAGGGGTCTGGGTGTGGAGCCCCCCCTCCCCCCTCCTCCATCGCCACCCCGGCCCTACCTGCCGCTGCAGCGGAGTCCGCACCGGAGCCGGACAGAGAGTGACAGCGGCAGCGCGGGCGGGGCGGGCACGACAGATCCGGAACCTTCGCCGATGCGGGGGGAGCGCACTAGAAAGGGGGGGACATCGCTCAGAGCGCATGATCGAACACCACCACCACCCCCCCTCGCTTTTTCCCGCCCTTCAGGAGCTCTGCGCCCTCGCCACTGAGAGTCAGCGCATGCGCAGGGCGAGGGAGGGGCCGCCGCGGTCTTTTGTCTGAAGGGAACGGAATAAGGGCGGGGCCCGCCCGGCAGGGGGCGCCCGCGCTCTCCCCCCTCCGCAGGCACAGCCCGGCACCATCTTGTGCTGGGGTGGGGGGAGGCCTCTGCTCCCACACCGGCTTCTTGGCCCCAGACTGAGGGTGGTGGTAGACACGGCCTCAGCCGGCCCCCAATCCTGCGCTTTGCTCCCCACCACTGTGCTCAACAGCTGAGAGGATGAGGAGTACCAACAGCATCCTATTACCGTCCTCACCAGACCCGACAGGAGCTGCAGTGGCTTTCGTTCCACTCCCCGGTAAAGCATCCTCCCTCAGAAGGCAGGCAGCTCTGCAGCCATCACCCACACGTACCCAATCATGTGTACAACAGGTATTCCAGAGCGGGCATGGAGGAGCGCTGGTGAGCGGCTTTAATTAGCATCTGCTTCAGCAAACACCCATAGGACAGAGTCTGCCAGTGACACATGCATCACCCACCAGGGCTCTCGGCTCAACACAGAACCCACCAGCTGGCCTGAAGAAAGAGAGAAGCCGAAGAAATGAGTCACACTCCTGACGGGACCCTCTGCTCAAGAACATTATGGACACAATGGAGATTCCTCAATGGAGTTACTGCTGTGTACTGCAGGGTTACTATTCCTGCTAATTTGACTTGGTGGAGATACTTCAGGAGAGATCCTCTGTCCAACAAGCTCCAGGTCTCAGTTTTTCCTGAGGAACATTCAGGTGCAAATCAAGGGCAAATGGCCAGTCCAAGCACAGGATTCTGGCAGTGGTTGTGAAGGGTAAAGCTCAATAGGGACAAAGAGAAACAGATGTGGAACACACAACACATGAGGGGTTTTAAGGCATCCTGCGCCATCTCTATTTGCACTAAAGATCTATTGAAAATCAAAGCCCTTCTCTTACTACAGTACCAATTTCCTCAGAAGTACAAAGTCCCATCATATAAGGGGAAATAATCCAAATCTATGAACATGTAAGAACATGAAGATTTTTTTCAGGTTAATGAAACAGTCAAGTCATTTGAAACCAAGCAGGTGGCTCTTTTAGGTCCATTTTTAAATAATCTAAAAAGTATCCACTATAAATTAGCTGGAGAATTTTTGCAGAGCAGACACATCTTCCCTGAAAACAATACCACAGCTTTGGGAAGTGTAAAATAATTACTGGTGCTACAAGGGGATCCATCTTTGGAAGACAACAACAAACCAAATCTGAACTTCCAGCGAGGCCAATCTCTGCCTACTTTGCAGTACAGATTTACCAGGAACACCAGACTGACTACAAATCAGCTGAGCATCCTGTAACAGGACTATTTTTTTCATCCACAAGCAGCTCACCCAGCACAGTGTCCCTTCTGGATCCAAGAAACCATGGGCCGGGACGCATCATTAACCAGTCTCAGCTGATGTTCAGGCACAGCCACCCCTTACCACATTGTAGCCATTTAGAAGATGTATTGGCAAAAGCTGGTCAAGAACTAAATGGTCCACAAGGAAAACAGCAGTGACACCCTATAGTCAGTCCTCCTGGATTGCAGTCACACAAGAAAGCCCCTTCTTGCCCTGGCCTAGGGCACAGCCATAGAAGCCTGGTGGCACAGGAAATAAAATGCTTGGAGTATCACAGACAGTCAAAGGGTTAGCAACTGGGGGAAGACTCCTTGCTGTGTTCAGGTGCCCTTGCTGACACCTCTCAGCACACACATCTCTAGCTCACCATAGCTCCATCCCTTTGATGCAAAGCCCTACTGTGCTGTAAGACGCTGCTTTTGTACTAGTCTCAGTTACAGGAACCACTGCTCACTGCCCCATCAGATGATTGTGGGACACTGCTGCAGTGACACCAGGATGTCACAGAAACTGCTGGAGCAGTCCAAGTCCCAAGGTGCAGCTGAATGCTCCAAACCTCAATGGAATGAGTTCACATTAATCAGCAGATCTTGTGCTGGCCAAGAACAACTGTGGAAAAACACTGTAGGCAGATTTCTTACCTGTACACACAGTGGGCTGAGAGCTGACATGGACTTTAATTACCCCACAGAGCTTTTCTGCCCATTTCATGTTCACAGGGTGGTTTTCTTTAGAGGAAACAGGATCAGTGAATCTATCCTACCATTCTAATTCAGTCCAGGCTCTTTCTTCTCCCTGGTCAATACTGCAACTAGCTACAAACAAAACACTATATTTTTAACATCAAATTATAAAGGAAACCTTTAGCAAGGAAAGATTGAGCCTTTATCTTCCATATCCGTTTCTGCATCCATAAAACAGGAGTCATTCTTCTTACAGGTGAGTTTTGTAACTTGTTCCACATCTGTGTTGATGTTTTGCTAGGTGGCACTGCAGAAGGTTGGACACAATTTCTCAGGTCTCACTGCAGAACAGTATTAGAAATTCTGTGTTATAGTGGTTTAAATTCTGATGTCCCCAGGGCCTCATCTGTCACAAACTGCTTCATTTCAGTCAATTAAATCATTAGGGATGGTATCTGCAAAACCGTAACAACTTCAGCTGGAATGACTACCCAAATCCTGCCTTTAGTTCCCTTACACTTCTGCTCAGGCACCTTTTGCAACCTGGCCTTTCAAGTTCACCCTAGAAACGGAAATGAATGAGCTATTAGCTTTCAAAATGTTTTCTAGCATAGGGACAGGATTGATCTTTCTGGAAGAATTCCAGATGCCATTGCCTGCTGATAGCCTACAGAGTGACCCCTTCCTAAACAGGGAAGCCCCAGGCAGATGCAGCCCTCAGACTTGCTTCCCAGGGCACAGCTGCTAATGGGGACATGGCATCAGACCAGAGAGCCAGCTGGGTTTCTTAAGCTTGCTGTGCTTTGAAGCCTCTCCATGGTGATGGCAGCAATGAGCAGTGCGTTACACAAGCTGTTTTCCCAGTCGGGAACCAGCAGCATTACCCAAGCCTATGCCGGGTGGATTGGAATACAGCTCCTGTAAAGCTTCCCCAGCAGCTCAGACTCCGAGCGTGGTTTGGAGATCAGCTGGCTCTGATCCTCACAAGCTGAAACTAAATGCACGTATTTGCCACTCAAACATTGTTCTCTCCAACTGAGGTTAACTTACATTTAATTTTCACAGGCAGTGGGAGCGTGATGCACCCCTGCAGTTCCCACTGAGGTCAGTAGTGCTGTGAATATGTAAATCAGGCAGAAACACTCTCGGTGCGAGAACAGTGCAAGCAGCCCATGACTCAGCAGAAAGAGCCAGCCACTGAAGTCCTCACCTCACAGTGCTGAGCGCAGGAGAAACAAACCCACCACCTTCTGAGCATGTCAGCAAACGGAGGGACCTGACAAAGGGAGTCTGGGGTCCATACACCATCTCAGGTACCTCCCTCTTGCCCATATCCCCACATGGAAAGAGATTATTCCTTTTTCTTCTCACTTGAGCAGTGTGGAAGACAGAGCCCAACACCTGCAAACAGGAGATACCAGAACAAACACCCCATAGGATATACTTTTTTAAAATTAATCATACAATTTTCTAAATTACCTGCCTCTTTCCAGACTTCTTAAACCCTCTGTGTTTATAAAAGGCAGAGCTGACTCACAAGAGACTTACAGGATGCATTCGCTTAACATGACCTTGTGGGAATTAAGTTCCTGGCTTCACATCACACAAAGTTAAGACTCACTTGACCTTGGTATCCTAGAAGGGCAGCAAGTGCTTGCACAGAATTCAGCATCCCTTTATGTCTGCACTCCCAGACTCATGATCTGGCAGCAGTTCTCCCCCAAACATAAACCCAGACTATTTATAACCCCTACCTAGATGACTCCTGCACTTGACAAGCTTCAGAAACACCAGCAGCTGGAAAGGACTTTATTTCTTGAGGAGAGCAACCACCACAGTTCTGCAGGGAACAAGGAACGTTGCTGTGGGGTAGAACAGGCTGCTTACCAAACCCTGCTGTAACTGCAGACTGAAGCCCTAAAATCGCTCCTGCTTGCTCCAGGAAGTCTGCTGGTGGCTGTATGTGGGTTGCCTGCCCTGGATTCTTCGTTGTCCTTACCAGAGAATAGCACCTGCAGAGTTCTGGAGCAGGGTGTAGGCACCAACACAGTCTTTAACTGCCAAGTGTAACTCAGAGCAAGAGTTCAGCCCTACCCTAAGGTAGGGGATTGCATCATGCAGTGCCTCTAACAGGCTTTGTGTTGAAGCCATCTCACACATGCGAGCACCGAGTTAGCAGTTGCCTCCAGCCTGCAGGTTACCAGGAGAACACATCAGCTACAGCACTCCTGTGGTCTTATCCCCCCAGATACCCAGTCAGCCACCACCTGCTGGTGCTGTGCAAGGCCAGACCCCAGCCTGTGCTCCCTAGCAGCATCCACTAAGGTTTCATAGGGCCTTTGAGAGCCATCTGCTGTCATCAGCTCACATTACAACATCCGGCAGAGTATAGGGAAACCCCTCAGTAGAGCTTTGCTGCTTTCCCACCAGCCCACAAACATTAAAGCTGCTTCTGTAGATTAAACCTCCAACTGAGAGAAAGGCACCTCAGAGAGCTCACCACTTCACACAAAAGAACTCAGGATTCTCCTCAGGCACTTTCAGTACAGCTCAAAGAGCAAACACAAGCACCCACGTTAAGTAGAGATAGGATTTCAACCTCTCAGCCAAGGCAAGTCCTCAAGTGAAGCCAGAGCTCTTCCAGCACTAGGTGAAATCAATACAAAGGCTCCAATATTTTTACCTGGTGATAAAGACATCAGACACCACTGGGAAGGGTGCATGGCTAAGTGCACAGAAGATGCAGTTAAAAATATTCTAAGAAAAAGGAGTCAAGAACATTCTTCTCATATTTGTTCATGAGTAAAGCCCCTCAAAGGCTAGAAAAGTAAAAAACACCCCATAGCCCTTCAAATGAAAAGCATTTTCTAGTAAAACAACAGCAAAAAAACCTTAACACTCCAAATTTCCCTTCCTTCGCCTCAAATGCCTCATTTTTCCCCTAGAGCATAGCTCTCTGGGGACTCTCACAGTAGCATTATATAGACACCACTGTCGGCCTGGTTTGGGTTAAAAGGCCCCAGCTGGCCCTTACCTCTTCCCTTTGGACCTCAGAATAGCAAGTGAGGTGAAAGCTGTTGTTAGTGCTTCTGTCTTCTCTGCAGCATCAGCACCATCACCACCTTGGAGGAGCTGGTTCCTCTGTGCTGGTGGGATTGCGTTGTAGTAGTCCCTTCCTATGGGCCTAAGTGCAGCTGCTGCACACAGAGAAGCTGCTTTTCTGCTCATGGGTTTTATACTGGTCCAGGTAAACCCCCAAACCTTCAACGCTAGTACCTGAGGATCCTGCTGGTCTGATTTCCAGACTCAACTTCCAATGTTAGACAATGTCTACCCCATTTCCTTGAAATCATCGCAGTGAAGCTGAAGTGATGCACCATGAGAGTAGGGAGCTAATGAGCTGGTCCTTGTTAGCAGTGAAGCCACACTGGTCTAGACTGGGGGAAGCAGCTTGTAACAGGGCAGCTCCAGACAAATCCTGTGAACACCCTGTTAGGTGAGACTTCCAGTATGAGGAGGGTGGCACGGGACACTGTTCTCTGCCAGAGGACATTTTGGGTGACAAGAGGAGGCCACACCTTGAATAACAGGCACGGTTTGGGACTCTTCAATACCAGAAAGACATTTATTGTATTGAGGTTGCTGGGGCTAGTTAGTCTGAAGTAAAGGTCTTCTCACTGTCTACAGCTACCCCAAAGGACATTGTAGAGAGGTGGGGGTTGGTCTCTTCTCATGAGTAGCAACAGGACCAGAGGAAGTTTAGGTTGAACATTAGGAGAAATTTCTTCACAGTCATCAGGCTTTGGAACCGGCTGCCCAGGGAGGGAGTTGAATCGCCATCCCTGGCCATGTTTGACAGCCATGGAGATCTGGAGTTTAGGTACAGGTTTTAGGGTTGGTTGGGTCAGTTGGGTTCATGGTCGGATTCGATGAGCTTGAAGGTCTTTTTCAGCCTGGACGCTTCAGTGGTTCTGCGAGGCTTCTCCCTGCCTGGAGACACCGCCTGGATGTGACACAGAGGAGTCCTCTCGCCCTTCCCTGCCTTGGTCCGGTGCATTCTGCAGGTGCTCCCTGTGGGTGCAGCCCCGCCGCCGGCCCGCCAGGGGGCGCCCTATTGCGCGAGGCGCATGCGCGCCCCCGGCAGGCCGGAAGTGGTGCGGGGCAACCTGGCGCGTGGCTCGGGGAGGAGGGTTGGGTGGCCCATGGAGCTTCTTAAAGGCGCTGCTGCCCGCGACCCCTTCCCCAGTACCGGTGGAGCGAGACTCTGCGCCTGGCTGCAGTGAGCAGGTGGGGTGAGGGTCCCTCCATCCCGGGATCCCCCGCCGTCTCTGTGGGCCCCGCTACGCGTCTGCGCTGCTGCCCCGAGACTCTCGCCGGGGGGGCGTGGGGGGAGTTACCGCGGGAAAGACGAGTAAAGCCTGTGGTGGGTATTCAGTGCTTGGTGGGGCTGCAGGCCCCCGACGGAAGTGAGTGGGGGGGAGTCAAGTGTTTGTGTGGTGTTGCAGACCCTGGGAGAGGAGCACAGCCCTGTGCTGGGGGCTACCAGCTCCCAGGGAGGGGCTACAAACCTCGAGGTGGGGCTGCAGACCCCAGGAAAGGCTGCAAGCCCTGGGCGGGGTAGGTGTTGGAGCTGTTGCCCCCGTCCAGAGGGATTCCCCAAGGCAACGGGTCCCTATGTACCCCAGGGACACCTGACACCCCCCCCCCCCATTGCCCTCTTTGTCCCCGCGACCCTCCCACTGGGGCAAGCGGCAGAGTTTGGAGAGAAGAGCTCTGTAGCGGGCAGGATGAGAGCCCCGGGGGCACTTCCAGAGGTGAGGGGGTTGGGTGGGACAGACACGCTCTTAGCTTGGGAGCCCCAGGCTGGAGCATCCCAGGGCTAGGAAGACTTTTTTTGTCAACCCTGACAACACCCAGCTGGGCTCTTCCTGTGTGGGCAGAGGCTGCTGAGCATTCCCCAACCTGGAGTTTTTGCCTTTATCATCTTAAATTTTATTTTTCCCCTTTTCTTTGCACCCAGCTGTCCCCAGAGCCAGTAGCACTCCAGAGCCATTGATGTGGGCTTGTTTTGTCCCGGATAGACAAGGGTAAGCTCGGAAGCTCCATAGGCTCTCGCAGGGTCGGAGCTGTGCCGTAACACATACATTTCACATGTAAATTAATTCCCCCTATCAATTCCACATTTTTAAATCCATTTAGGTGTTGCAGTGCTGTGAGCTGGTGCTCCACCTGTTTTGTGTCAGGCTTTGCTGGAAGGGTCGGATCCTCCCCTGCCCATGGCTGTTTTTGGCATTGGCCATGTGGCCCGGAATGTGCTGTGGTGCTGTGCTGGCCTTGATGCCGTCCTGTGCCCACTCTGCAGCCAGCACCCAGCTCTCCTGGTGCAGTTGGCACATGTGGCTCTGTGATGGACCCGTTCCCAGTCATAGCCTTGGGCACTGAAGAAGTCCAGGACTTGTAACTGGAAGATTTATGACTTCTCTGACCTTGCAGATTGCTGAGTCAGATGATGAAAGGGTGTGCTTTGCTGGATTACCTGCCTGGATTCCCAAAGCCTGAAGTTCTCTATGGCCTGAGGACCATGTGCAGCCTGTGTTGAGAGGGAGCAGTGGGTTCTGAGTATGCAGAATGTGCTTGGGATCCCCTCCTTGTCCTCTCTGTGCCCTTCTCCTGAAGAAAGGGTGCAATATTCCCCAGTTTCTCAGGGGCAGAGGTGTTGCACAGGAGGCCAGAGCCTTGCCAAGCCTGAGGGGAGGGGCTACAGGAGGTTCTTGATGTTTTTGGTGTGTTTGTCACCCTGTGCAAGGAGAGTTCCACCAGTGCTGTCCCTCCGTGGCCGTGCCAAGTTCTGCTGCTTTCTTGGCAGGGGCTGTCACAGTGTGGCTGGTCTTTGGACTCTGTTCCTTCCTGTCCCTTAATTTTCCGGTGGGGTGGGGTGGTGATCCTACCTCCCCAAAGACATGGAAGGCTAGCCTGGGCTCTTCCCACCTCTCTAGCAAAGCTGGGCCTGCTGCCAGCAGTGGGGCCTGGAGGCTCTTATCAGGACTTGGCTGGCCCTAGAAGCTTCTTGCCTCCCCCAAGGCGGCACGATTACTGGTGGGCTGTGCCTGTCCTGTGCTGTGCTGATACACATGTGAAGGTTGGGTGTTTGCCCTCACACTAGTGAAGTGAGAATGTTGGGGGCTAATCCCTGGACAAGGATCCCGCACCCCAGGACCACACTAAGCCTTGAGCATCCCCTGCCTTGTGTTTCAGGGGGCCAGCACCATGGTTGAGAAGCCATTTCCAAGCCCCGGTGGGGGCATTACGCCGCTGCAGCAGATGCTTGCCTCAGGCACTGGCGCCATCCTCACCTCCATCTTTGGTAAGCACCCAGGTGGGTGCTGGGGAGGGTATGTGGGTGTGCTGACTGGGTGTTGCTAAAGGATGGTGTTATTTCAGTGACACCGTTGGATGTGGTGAAGATCCGCCTGCAGGCCCAGAAGACCCCATTCTCTAAAGGTAACCCCACTTGGGGCAGGGTGGAGGTCTCCAGCCAGCCCCCACCTCCCCAGTCAGCCAGCGAGCAGCACTGGTGGATGTCCTGGTTGGCAAAAGCCAGTGGTGGGATTTCTCAGCTCTGAGCATGGGGCTATTTGACATGGCATGCTACTAGGAACCTGTTGTTTTGATGGGCTCAAGGGGGCCCCCACCAGGGTAGCTGGGCTGAGGTTGGCTCTGTCCTTCCCACTCCACAGACTGATGCTGGTGCTGAGTGGGGTCAGCACTGTGGGTGGCAGCACAAGGGCTCAGTCACTCCAGCAGCTTGCTTCCCCCCTTCCCTCTACTGCCTTTGTACCTGTCTCTGTGCTGCTGCTCACAACTTCCATGGAAAGACCCTGTGGACTCTGCCCCTTCCCCCTGTCTTCCCCCATCTGCTTCCCTCCCTGTGGGGTTAGCAGGATGATGCCGGTCCCAAGGGACCAGTTTGGTGCTTGGGAAGTGCCTGTGGGCGCTTCCATCTCCTTCATCAATGCAGCTTTCCCACTGCCTCACTCAAAGCCGAGACACACATGTGCCCTAGACCAGGGAGGCTGGCATGTCCTTCCGTGTTGTTGCTCAGCGTGTCTCCATTGTGTTTCAGCATTGCCAGCATGGTCTGCGCCCTGGGGCGTTCAGCAGGCCATGTGTGAGCATGCCCAGTGTTAGGGGGCTCCAGGCAGGCCCTGCCACCAGTGGCTTTGCTTTCCCAAGCCTTGATCCTGGTTCACTTTCCTACTGGTGATAGCTCAGGCTCTTAGGCTGAGAGGGTACAGCTCTCCAGTGTAGGGTCTGTGAAGAACCCCAGCCCTGCTTTGGGGATGACTGTGCAGTGTGCCTGCTGGGTCCTGGCCTGGGGGCTCTGCTAGGGGTCTGTTCTCTGGTCCCCATTTTGTCACTGTCCTGTTCCTGTGACAATGTCACCTTGTTATCTCAGACACCCTGCTTGGTCCCCACTGCCTGGCCTGGTGGCAGTGAAATGACCATGCTGGCTTCTGCAATGGCAAGCCCCCACACTGTGCCAGGGCAGCTGATAGACCTCTCCTGCTGCTAGTGATGGCTCCTGCTGTGCCCCTACCCCTGTGTTTGGGCTGTATGACCCTCACCCCATGGGTCTATTTGCTGGAAGGTTATTCCTCCTAGCCTTGGTCTGGGACTGTTCCCCACTTGGCTCAGGCATTGAGGGTTTTGTCTGGGATGGTTTTGGGGATCAAGTGGGCTGGGCACAGGGCAGAAGAGAGGGTCTGTCTGACAACCACACTGTCACCTCCCACCCCAGGGAAGTGTTTCCTCTACTGCAGCGGGCTCATGGATCATCTGTACGTCTGCCAGAATGGCAATGGCTGCACTGCTTGGTACAAGGCCCCTACTCATTTCACCGGCACACTGGTAGGGTTTGCAAACACCTGCAGAGTGGGCAGGGGCTTCCCTGTCCTAGAGAGGGGGTTTGGGGTGTTTTGGAGGTTCTTGCCCCTTTCCCCTCTCTAGCTCCTCTAGCTGGTACTCTGTTCTCTCCCCAGGATGCCTTTGTGAAGATCACACGCTACGAGGGCATCAGGTCTCTGTGGAGCGGCTTGCCCCCCACCCTGTGAGTTTGGACCCTGCATGGAGGGGAGTCTGTGTGCCAACACCTGCCTAGGCACATGGGCATTCACCCTGAGCCTCCTGTTAGCCTCCTGCCCCTCATATCCCTCCTTCTTGGTAGGGTCATGGCTGTGCCTGCCACCATCATTTATTTCACCGCCTACGACCAGCTCCGGGACTACCTGCATGCATGGATGGGAAGCCGGGGCCACCACATCCCTTTGGTGGCTGGGGCTCTTGCCAGGCGTGAGTACTGCTCCTCCTAGGAGGTCCCACAGTAAGGTGCAGCTGGTCTCTTGGTGCTCCACTGGTTCCTGGCATGGTGCTCTGATGACTCCAAGACAGCTGCTGCAGCAAACATAGCTGATGCCCGGTGCCCTCTCTGTTACAGTGGGTGCTGTGACCGTCATCAGCCCCTTGGAACTCATTCGCACCAAGATGCAGTCGCGGCAGCTCAGCTACTGGGAGTTGAGTGTCTGCATCCAGTCGGCAGTGGCTCAGGATGGCTGGTCATCCCTCTGGAGGGGCTGGGGACCCACTGTGCTGCGTGATGTCCCTTTTTCTGGTATGGCTGTGGCAGGACAAGCTGAATGGCAGCACTGGGAGATGGGGTTGGGCAGGACTGTGCTCCAGGAGGTTGGTATGTCTGGGTTGCCTTGCTTGTAGCACTGGTGTTTCTTTATTCCTCCTAGCTCTCTACTGGTTTAACTATGAGCTGGTGAAGGAGTGGCTTTGTAGGCTGGCCCAGCTGGATGAAGCCACCTTCATGATCAGCTTTGCATCTGGGGCCATCTCTGGGACGGTGAGTTTTGGACCCTTGAACTTGCTCAGCCATGAGTTGGAGGACTCCCATGGGGGAGGAGGGGGTACTCCCCCACAGACAGCAAGAGTTGTCAGTAGAGTGACACTGGGAGGTGTCAGCTGGGCTGGCACTAAACAAGGTCCTAGCTCACTGCCTGGTCACTGGCCCCACAGGTGGCTGCGGTGCTGACACTGCCCTTTGATGTGGTGAAGACACAGCGGCAGATTGAGCTGGGAGACAGTGAGGTGCACCCAAGTAAGGGGCTGTGTTCTGGGCATGTGCCAGGGTTGGGGTCACTAGAACTCGCTAGGGATATACGGCCATCCCTAGACCCTGACCTGCTCTGCTTTCCCTGCAGTTGTAGCCTCCAAACCTTCCTCCACGTGGCTGCTCATGCAGCGGATTCGTGCTGAGTCTGGCTTGCGGGGGCTGTTTGCGGGTAAGGATGTGCCTCCATCCCCAGACTGGGGTTTATCCCAGTGTCACCAAGGTGCTAATGGGCAGTTTCCTTGCAGGCTTCATGCCTCGAATCATTAAGGTGGCCCCTGCCTGTGCCATCATGATCAGCACCTATGAATTTGGCAAGACCTTCTTCCAGAAGCTGAACCAGGAGCGGCAGCTGCGTGGACTGTGAGCTGGGGCTAGGTCAGGGCTGGATGTAACCAGTGCCCTAGTGGGGGGACGATGCCAAACCTTCCTCTGGGAACCACGAAATGTGCTGGGCTCTGCAATGCCCCAGTGCCTTTGTGCTGGGCTCAGCTGTCTGCATGCTGAGGCAGGGCCACTCCAGCCCCACTCACCATCCCCAGCTGCACTGGGTGATCTGGGCTGCCTGCTGCTGGGGGGATGCTGTCCCCTGTGCACATCCCTTGAGGCTGGACAGATACTGCTGCTGGATTCAGAGACCCTCTGGCCAGGACATGGTGCTCCAGGAGATTTGGCAGGGCAGGAGATCGGAGCTGGGACTCTGCTGACGACCAAACCTTCAGGGGCTTCTCTTTGTGCCTGCCTGGGCCCCCAGGCTCCACTCTAGCCAGGGGTCTACCCCTCCTCACTATCAGTCATGCACAGCATTCCCTTGCTTGGAGAGGGGCATCATGACCCTCTCCCTGCCTCTGGACCTCTTCTCCCACTCAGGATATCTCTGTCTCCTGCCAAACTCTGAGCTCGGGCCCTGTGTGGGACCTCACTGCTGCCTCAGGGGAGCTGGCAGGAGTTCTGGCAACCTCCACCTGTCCCCCATCTCTTCACCATGAGGGTCTACCCCAGTATCCTGTCTGATACTGGCACTGCCTTAGCATTATCCCATATGGATGCTGTTCCAGCTTGTCAAGGGATTCCGGGGAGAAGGACTTTATCTTATTTTCTTGAATAAAAGGAAGTATTTGTCTTGTAAGACAAGGACTTCTTTCTCTGTTCCCTGCAGGGCTGTGGGAGGCAGCCCTTATGGATGACGGCCATGTCGTCCACCAGGTCCTTGCTGGGCTTCTCATGGATGGAAGGAGATGCCTCTGCACACCTCAGCAAGCCTGATGACTTGGCAGGAACTACCTCATCCTCTGTTGGATTTAGTTCCAAAGTTGCTCTCCTTGTTGGGAGCAGGGCTGGAGGAGGCTCCCTGCCTGGAACAAGACCTCCTGGCTAGGGGCATGAGGGGTGCTTCCCCCCATTTTCCTCTCCCACTGGGGGAGCTCACAGAAGCCAGCTCATCTTGCTGCATTTATTGATTCATTTTTGCTCCAACAAGGCAGATGGGGCTGGATTAAAAACTAAAATCACCCAAAACCCAGAGGAGAAGGGGAAGGAGCACGCTGGGGCAGGGCTCTCCCTGTCATGGGGATGCTGCTGTAAAGAGGGAGGACAGCTGGTCCCCAAAGGTGGGGGACAGGCCAGCCTCCTGGCAGCACCTAAGGAGCTGGGTGGGTGAGAGGTGTGTACGGATGGGATTTGACACTGAACCCCCACCCCTTGCTCCCTTACAGCAGTTGTTCTCACTACTCTTCCATAGCACAGTTGGTTCCTCCCTCCCCAGCTCCAGCTCACGTGGGTCCTGGGTTAGCATCCCCTATTCCAAGGGGTCCATGTCTCCAGCCAGGAAGTGTGCTGGGGTCTGAGGTCCAGCCAGGTTCAGGTGTCAAGACGACGAGGGGGATGCCCGTTCCCCAGTTTGTCGAGTCCCTCATCGATCCCAGGATGGTGAGGAGGGGGACAAGGTCAGTCCTCTGGCATGATGCTGGGCCAGACAGCCAAGCCAGGGGTGATGAGGGTGCTGGAAGTCTCAGCTGGGGCTGTGGGTCGGGCTGGCTTCAGTGCTGTCACTCACCAGACACTCATTGGACTTGAGACTGGCCAGGGACTTGCAGCTGGGCAAGGAGGCCAGGGAGCCGCAGAGTCCCAGCATGGAGGGTGTGGGATCCTTCCCTGTGGACACAGAGCAGGAGAGCAGGGTGACAGCGTTGTGGGGGGGGCTGTGGCTTCACACCCCAGCCCTGCCATGGGGAAATGGGAACGGGGACCACCTCAAGAGGGGCCTGTATGTCCTTGCACCCTGTTGGGTCAGCATCCCTGCCACCAGGAGGAGGCTGCTGGTGGTTTTCAGACATCTGGGTGCATGTTGGGGGACATGCTGAGCCCCACAGTATACCCCATGGCGAGTGGAGGGGTCTTACCCAAGGGCCCCCAGGGCTCGCCTTCACGCTTGCCCTCGCCCAGGCGCTGGGAGTCAGAGCTGAGGCTGTTCTCGGCTGAGAGCTGGTCAGTGCTCACGAAGCTGTGCCTGCAGAGGGATGGCACTGAGCGCCCCCCGTGCCGCAGTCCCCAGGGGCAGGACAGCCCCACTATAAAGAGCTAGCCCCGCTCCTTGTGCCCTGCCCAAGGGAGACCCCATCCTGGGTGGGATAGGATGCTGGGTGCAGGTCAGAGTTGGGAGTTACCTCCTGTAGAGCTTGCTGTCTGAGCTGCTCTCATTGCCATTGAGGGTACCCAGTGAGGGCCACTGGTTTACCAGGGGGGTCACCATCTCCTTAGAGAGCTGGGCCAGCTGCGGGTTCTCGCAGGGGATCAGTCCTGTCCTGTGGCAAAGGTGGGGGCTCAGCACCATGACTGCTGGGAACCTGCCAGGTGATGTGGCCCATAGGATGTACGGGACATTGAGGACCCACTGTGACCCACAGGGCACATGGGGCACTGAGGACTCTCCATGTCCCCCCTGGCTACTGAGGATCTGCCACTCATCACCTCCTGTGGGTCATATGGGACACTAAGGACCCACTGCGTCCCACAGGACATACGAGTCACCCGTATGTGACACTGGGAGCCTGCCACCCATTACACCCTGACCACCACTCACCCTGCCCCTCAGCCTTGGTGGGGCACTGGAGACCCACCATCCACCCAGAACCCATGGGACCCCCAAGCTCCAGGGACTCCACTCACAGCTGCTCTTGCAGCTCCAGGATGACGCCTTCCAGCTCCCTCTTCTCTAGCTGGTTCTGTACCGTCACCTCCTCCAGACGCAGTTTAAGACGCTTGTTCTCTGCCTCCAGGTCCTTCAGCTGTGACTCCCGCAGCCGCACCAGCTCCTCCAGGTACCCCTGTGTGAGGCCACCATCAGCAGCACCCCCACCGGACCCTGGCTATGTCCCCAGGGCCATCCAGGATTGACAAGGAGAGGGTTGGGTTACCACAGCAGCGGGCTGAAGGGCCATAGGTACCACTGAGCTGTGGGAGCAGGGATGCAGTGGGGGATGCTCAGAGCTGGAGCATCCCAAAGGGGTGGGTACCAGAACGGCTCCATCCTGGTACCTTTTGGGCATAAACGATGCGAAATTTTTGCTCCATCTTGCGCCACTTGTTGTACCAACTGTCCTCGTCTGTGACCAGTGGTAAGTAGGGGTGTTCAGGGGAGCTGTCCTCACTCGTACTACTCTCCATGCTGCCCTGCTCCTCCTCCTCACTCAGGTAGTCGTAGCTGGGAGAGGTAGAGTGGCTCAGAGGAGATGGCACTATGTCAGGGGGAAGCCCAGCTGAGACCCACACCAAGCTGCCAGGGAAGAGCTGCCAGGGCAGGCACCCTGGCTCTTACCTCTGTGTGAACTTCAGGTAGGGTGTGTAGTCAATGACCACGGGTGTTTTGCCATCCATCACCTCACCCTTCAGGCAGAAGCTTGGTGGCAGAAGGAGCAGAGGATCAGGGCAGCCCTAGGAGGCCAGTAGGGAAGGACCAGCCAAGGCAGGGTGCCTGTGTCCCACCACATCACCCAACCCTACCTGAAGTCGATGGCGCTGAGCCCTATGAGCATCCCCGTGAGCACCACCGACTCATCCCGTAGCATGATGGCCCCATCATCATAAAACCGCCTGTGGGAAGATGTGGCTGTGTGTGCACCCAGTGGTACCCAGAAATCACCACATTGCCCATTGGCACACCCTTAACACTCCGGGGCCATGGCACAGGCTGCTCACCTAGTGGTCCGCGTGTCCCGCAGAGCTGTGGAGATGTACTCAGACATGCGCTTCTCCATCAGTGCCACGCGGATCCAGGCCCGGCCCTGCAAGGCACCAGTGCCACCACTGACTGCTCATCAGATGCCACCCGCAGCTGCCTCCTGCCACCCTCTTGCCTGATCCTAGGACTCTGGGCACTGGCAAGTGGATGGTCCCCATCCCAGAGATGCTTTTGGCCCCATTATCCCACTGTGGGGACTCACAGGTTTTGTTTTACCTCAGTGGCCCCACGGGGTCCTGTGGGGTGAGATGGGGCAGCAGGAGGGCAGGAAAGAGGGAAGAGGGAAGGTAGCAAAGAGGGGGTGGAATGGGATGAGGATAGGAATGGGGATGGAGATGGAGTTGGGGATTGGAATGAGGATAGTGATGGGACAGGGTCAAGACTGGCACCTTCCTGACCTTGGCCCTGGAGGTGCTGATGTTCTCCATGTTCTCAATACTGCTGACGCAGTTGTTGGGGACCTTGCTGCAGGCAAGGCGGATGTAGTCCCAGAACCCACGCTGCCCATCTGAGCTGAACCAGCTGATGGGACCTGTGGGGACCAAAGAGCTCCATCCGAGACTGTGGTGCTGGCAAACTCCCCTCAGCCTGTAAAGCCCCAACCTGGAGCCCAGACATGCTCCCTGGTGCCAGCCCGTTCATGTATCCCTGTCCATCACACAACACAGGGATGGGGACACGGATACACTGTTCCCATAGGCCACCGTTACCTTTAAAGCGGTGGCTGAGGATCTGCTCGAGGATGGCAGCAAAATTAAGGAACTCTTCAGAAGAGTCGTCAATGGGGTCTGATGTGTACTTCTCCAGCAAGGTCTTCACTGAGAACCTGGAGGGGGACGAGAATCATGGGCAAGAGGGGACAGGCATCAGCACTCAGCATCCATTAGGTCTCAGCAATGGTGCAAAGTGCTTTTGCAGACGCTGGCTTTTGGCAGCGGGAAGTGGGCGTTGGGCTAAGCTATCAGCTACAGCTCACTGACCCCTGTGTCCCCGGGGAGCCCACCAGGGCAGCCACCACTCCCCTGCTGTGCAAGTGGCCAGGAAGGACAAACAAAGGCCCCTTTCCTCCCCGGCCATGTGCAGGTGGTGATGGCTTCCCCTTCCGCCCCACTGCTCGTGCTCGGTGGAGAGAGATGCTGAGGACACAAAACCCACTGAGCCCAGACAGGCAGCGTGTAATGGGTCAGGTCTTGTGGTGAAGGAATCCCCCTGTTTGTGGGTCATGGCCACACGTGGGAAACGTGAGGCTGGGGACCCCTGCAAGGACAGGTAGGGGGTGCCTTCTCATGGCAGGGGGTTGCCAGCAGTGAGGTCTGGACGTATCCTCAGCTGAGTTAAGAGGTTTAGAGGTGCCCTATGTTACTATGAGGCCAAGAGTGTTCCCAAGTCTTGACAATGGAGTCTGGAGGTGTCCTGTGCCATGGTGAGATCAAGGGGTCCCCGTGTCATGACATCGGGATCTGGAGCTGCACTATGCCGCAGCAAAGAGATAGATGAGGTCTCCATGTCATGACAGCAGGGTTTGGAAGTGCCCCATGCCTTGGCGTGAAGCCATGCAGGACCTGGGTGTCCCTGGCAGGACCTGGGTGTCCCTGGCACAGTGCCCCCAAGCCTTGATGCCTCTTACGTCCCCCCTGCCACCAGCAGCCCCAGGGCCGGGGGTCAGAGCAGGCTTCGGGACAGGCAGGGACCCCCAGCTCCTCCCACAGTCCCCACTCCATCCCTGCCCTCCTAACCCCTTGTCCAGTCGAACGTTTCCATGGCAACCCGCATCCTCCATCCCCGCATCCTCCATCACCGCCGCGCCGAGAGGGCCCTGACGTAGCTTCCTGGGCCCCCAGCTCGCCGGGGGGGGGGTGTCCCTGGTTCCCCTCCCCCCGGTCCTACTACCCCCCAACCCCTGCCGCACCCCCTTGCGCCCTTCCAC
>JAOXOE010000602.1:28991705-29002835 GCA_028565055.1 Phoeniculus purpureus | reverse complement strand
AGTCCTCAGAAGCCCTTCAATCTGCAATCACCAATTTGTATGTGCCACTTTTCGTTCAGGAGTTAACCTGAATTACACGTCACCCTAAGCGAGTCCCTTTGCACATACTGGGTTGAGTATACATGTCTGTCTCCTGCTCCCAGGAAGAAGGCATGGCTTCAACGACAAGAAGTCAGAGCTCCGGGATTGGGGGGTGCTCGGGGCCGTGTACTCGTTGCCTGGATCCTGCCTGGACACGGCAGTGCGGAGTGAGCAACCCCAAGACCGCCCGCAGCCGCCTTACCCCCGGGACTCCGCCGGCGGCTTCAGAAGCGGAGGTGTTGTCGGGGTCGAGGCGGCTTGTCCCTACAGCCTCCAACTAGCTGCAATAGGTTCCTGGCAAATACCAGTGCCGGCTTGGCGATTAGAACTCCTACCTCTGCTTAGTCCCTTGATAGCACTGCCCCGGACCTTACCCGACGGGGAGGGAGACGTGCGATGCTTGGCCATATTCACTGTAACCCATGTGATAGTCACTCGCTTAATTCCGTCATGACTTCAAGCACCGCAGGGTGGGTACGAAGGGATCCCGGGGCCGAAGCTAGACCCTCGGCAGCCCTCCCGCCCCCGGCTTGGCTGTCCAGCTCCCAGCACCCTTAGGCGGGGCGGACGCATCGTTTGGTGGTCGTGGGCGGCACGTTTTCCCCCAGCCAGAGCTGAGGCGAGGGCCCCCCGCACCCACAGCCCTCCGAGCAGAGGGGAGGGGAGCGAGCTCTCTTGTAAAGCGCCCAGCCTTCGGAGCCCGCAAGATAAACATCATTAGAAATCATTGTAATTGGGATTGTGAAATCTGACCTCTGACCCGCCGGGCTACGTGTCACAACCGTGTCTGCTTTGATTCCTCGAAAGGCGGCACAAAGGAACAAGCTCCGTGACAGGAGGCAGCGGGATCTGCGCCCGGGCCTGAGGGGACCGACGGGGGGGACCACGCGTGGCCTTCCCCTCCTCCCCCGCGCCTCATCTGCATATGCAAAGCAGGAGGCCGTCAGGCTGCCCCTGCCCTGGAGGTGGTCGTCTGACCAGGGTCCTGGAAGCGGTTATGTCCGGCTCTCGGGGTACTTTGAAGGGAGAAAGGAGTGACGGTGCGTTCTTCCGCCAGCGGAGGATGGGTCGTCTATTGGGTGTTTGCTGAGATTCACACCCCATAAACGAGTTACTGCCTCCGAGAGTTGGGTTCTAAAGGACCCGACCCCCATGGCGGCAAAGGAAGGTTCCGTTTTCCCTCCAGGGCTTTACCGTCTGGGCTTGTGGGTGCCCCCTCCTGGGGGTTGGGCTCTCCGGTCCCATCCGCCCCGTCCAGCCAGCAGCTCTCCAGTCTAGGGCCCCAGTGCATGTCCCCCCACCTCCTTCCCCGCTCTGCGCACATCTCGTCCCTCCTAGACGGGGAGGATTTTCCGGCTCATGTTCTTACCTTTGGGCTCCTCGCAGCCCCCCGCAGGGCTGGTGCTGAGCGCCAGGAGGAGCCCCTCTCTCGCCGACTGCAGGCCAGAGAGCATCCCCCGGGGCGGGCATTCACGGGGCACCAGGGTCACTCGCGGAGCTAGAGAGGGCAAACCTGGACTGAGTCGGTCCTTTCCAATGCCCCTCTCAGCTGCTTTCACCGATAAATCCTAAAAGCATAATTACATTTAAAAGCCTGAGTTGTTTAAATAATCCTCTTTAGGCTCTCCTTAATCTGCCCTGTATTTCCTCCGTCGTCTTTATTTCTAACTTGTCCATCTCAGCTGAGCTTGGCCCCCGCGGCTGAGGAAGCCCTTCTTCACTCTCCGGAGCCCCCACCCTGCAGGCGACCCCCGTGCCCAAGACCCGGTCCCCGGCTGCAGGTAGGCAGCAGACCCGAGTGTAGCGGGGCGGAGGGTATATGAAAAAGGCAGAGGAAGACTGACTTGATAACAAAACAGAGTGGGCAGTGAACCTCTCTGTGCCTCCCACGACAGCAGAAAGTGAAGGAGGACTTGTGGGGCGGATCTGAACGTTTCTCCTGATCCCCGCAGCTGCCTCTGCCAGGTCGGGTTCCGGTGTACTGTTTTTTTCCCCGAGAGGTGCTGCTCATACTTTGAAGGACGGTTTGTTTTCCTCGATGCGGAAAGTTTATGTTCAAATACCACAAAGGGTAAAAAAAAAAAGGACAGGGAGAAAGAAATGAAGAACTTTAGATGGCGCTGCAAAACGTTTATTTAAACCCTCCGAGTATTCCCGGGTCCTTGGCCTGCAGAGAGGAGCAGAGCCCTCGGCTGGCCAAAGAAGGCTGGGGTGGGATGCGCTGGGGTGGGATAGGGTGGACAGGGGATCCTGCCTGGCCGGAAGCGGGTGCGGAGGGCAGGGGGAAGCCCCGGACAGGACAGTCCCGGCCTGTTTCCATTCCCGGTCGGTGACAGCTAACTGCAGCGCTAAGCAGAAATAGTTAAAAACACAAACAAAAATGGCCTCCTCCCGCTGCTCTTCTGCTCCTCTTCTCCCATAACAGATGGAAACCCCCAAATAGACGAGGGGTGTGGGGAACTGCAGACTTGATACGAACTACGGTGCCGGCTGCTGTGCTGCAGCTCGCCTCGCTCCGCGCCCGGCCTGCCCGGCCCCGCTCCACCGGCATTGCCCCGTCCTTTAGAAGGGGGATGCAGGAAAGGGTCTTCCCCGGCTCGAGTGACACCCTGATTCCAGTTCTGCCCGCTTCTCCCCTCCGCCCCGCTGTCCCTGGGTCTCGGGAAGGGATTCAGAGGAACACAACGAAAGAGGAAAAGCCGAGAGACAGACCCGTCGGCGTGACCGGAGGCTCTCCGCCCGTCCCGGTGGCCGGTTGCTGCAGGAGCCAGGAGATCCGAGCCCCCTGTGCCTGCCCCAGGAGTCCCAAGACCTGCATGGGCTCCAGGCTCGCGCATAGCGGTCCTCGACGGTCCGAGGACAAAAGCCACCCCGGCTGGGCGAAGAGCACAGCCCACAGGCCAGGGCGCAGCTGAATTGAAGGTGGAAAAACAGACTAGGGACGGGGGTCCACCACACACTTCACACGCACGAGGGCGAATGCGATGCAGAGCCCTGGGACGGGGAGCTTAGGGCAGGGAGCGGGAGCACCGGGCAGAGTAGCACCTGGTGCTGAGCGGAGACCGCTCCAGTTGTCTCCTTGCCGCATCTCTGCCCAGCCCGGGGACATTGCTACTCGCTGGAAACTCGGAATAGCAGTGGACCCTCCGGGAGCGAGGCAGGGAGCTGTCAGGCAAATCTCATATCAACACATCCTGAAGCTCTAAATGTCCAGATGGTTTCAGGCATTTTTCCTGCAAGAGCTATGGAAATGTATTGTCATTATTAGGAGGTTGTTTTTTATTTCTTGTTTAAAAAGGAGATGTGGGATGTGAAGCACGACTGCAACAGCAGAAGAGAATTTTTTTAAGCGGGTGGGAAAATTAAAATAGACATTAAAAGGTCTCAGACAGGGCTTTAAACAATGATGAGCAGCTAAAAAGATTGCTGTGCTGGTCCATTAAAAACAAAACCTAAATACGCCACTGAAATGGCATCATATACACAGCGTATCGTGTATGTATATATATATTTATTTATCATATTTATGTGTATATATATATACAAACATCCATACACTTAAACAAAGAATTACAGTCAGCCTGGATCCTGAACACAGTCTACACTTTATTTCAGACTACAGATTTCTGAACGTAATAAAATCTTTGGCTTGTAGCGGCGGGTTCAGTCTCGCAGTCTGTGGATCAGAATTATTATTAATTTTTTTTTCCCCGGGAAAAAAAAACAAAAGAGACAGAAATTCACACGCAGAGAGAAAAAAAATCAGATCAAACGAAAGACCAGAAAAGTCGGACATTTACTTTAAAATAAGACCAACGGACATAGACCAAAAAAGAAAAGAAAAATAAAAAAGAAACAAAATTAAACGAACAAACAAACAAAAGAGAGTGGGAGAGAGAAAAGGAGAGAGAAAAACTGTCCAGCAAATAGAGATCGCTACACATATTTCTTACCTGAAATTAAATATATACAAGGTCATATGCTGTTTGGCTATATAGAGATTTTTTTTTTTTAAGTGTTCATATTTTTATTTGTTTCTTAATCGGAGTCCTTATACTATGGATAGACAATAGATCTGCTTTTAAATAGCACCTGTCCGTCCCACCGGGCCGGCGCCGCGGCGCTGGGCCGGGGTCGGCGCCGCCTCATTCGCTCTCCTCTTTGTCCTGCACCGTTGTGGTCGAGTGGTTGTAGAGTCCTTGGGCCATGAGGTGCAGCGCCAACCCGTTCTTGATGCCCGTCGCCTTCTTGATCTTGGCTCGTTTGTTCTGGAACCAGATCTTGATCTGGGACTCGTTGAGACTGAGCTCCTGGGCCAGGCTCTGCCGCCGCTGCTCCGTGATGTACCGGTTCGCCTGGAACTCCGCCTTCAGCCGCTGCAGCTGCTCGGCCGTGAACGCGGTCCGCGGCCGCTTGTCCTCCTTCTCCGTCTTCTTCTTCTTCAGCTTCCTGGTGCGGGGGCCTGCGGGCAGGGCACAGACGGTTTGGGCGCTGTGGGGTTGCTGTCCTTGCGCTCGTCCTCGTGTTACAAGCGGGATCCCTGCTGTGTGCGGTGGCCACCGGCCCAGTCCGGTCCTAACAGAGGCATCTCCCCTTTAGTCTTCTCCCTAACCATAGAGGCGTCTGCGAGTGAGCGACTTGGAACTGAGCAGCCTCTGAACGCGCTGATGTTGGGTGGGCGGAACCGGAGCGGCGCGGTTCGTGTTCCCTGCCGGTCCCGGAAGCGGAGGGCCCCGCTGGTGCCGGTGGGGAGGTGCGGGACGGCTCTTGGCTGCGGAGTGACCATCTTGCTGGGGCAGCGCTGCCGCCTCGTCTCCAGTCGGTCTCGGGTAGGACTCAGTTGCCCCCAGGGTTGTAGCGGGGGGGCCCGAGATTCCGTAAGTGCTGCGCGGTGGGGCGGGTACAGCAGTGCGTGGGGACGAACACGAGGCAGAAGTTCATTCAAATCCCTCATCCCCAGGTCGGTGCTGGGAGGGAACGAGGGCGGGTCGGTGCGGAGTGGGGCCCTACTGCTCGCTGCCGGTGCGGGTGTGGCCTGTGCCGGGCTTGTCTCGGGGATGTGAGTGATAGAGTCGCTACTCCTGTGGCTTCTAGGGGGGAGTCTTGAGTGTCCCCGCGGAAACTGAAACCCTGCGCAGTGGCTTTCTGCTTCAGAAACTTGGGGCTTAGGGAGGTGAGACAGAGCCAGTGGGGATCCCTGCAGTGCGGGCCTGGCCCAGGGTGCAGCAGTGACCTGAAGCGGGAGAATAGCGGTAGTGAATTCTGTCTTGAGGAAAGAAGTGCCCAGGGGGCACGAAAGGCCAGCAGTACTGTGGCCAGCACTGGAGAGTGGAGAGGCCTTGCCTCGAGTACTGGGAGCAGTGCTGGGCCCCTCACTTCAAGAAAGAGATTGAGGGGCTGGAGCGGGTCCAGAGGAGCAGCAAGGCTGGAGAGGGGACTGGAGGGAAAGGCTTATGAGGAGAGGCTGAAGGAGCTGGGAGTGTTTAGCCTGCAGAAGAGGTGAATGGAGCGGGGGAGAACCTCCTCCCTCTCTCCAACTCCCTGAAGGGATGTTGTAGTCAGGTGAGTTGTAGTTGGGCTCTTCTCCCAGGCAGCCAGTGCTAGGACAAGATGATAGGGCCTGAAACTGCCAGGGTAGGATTAGGTTGGGGATGTTAGGAAGCCCTTTATCATTAAAACGGTGATCAGACCCTGGAATGGACTGCCCAGGGCAGTGGTGGAGTCCCTGGAGGTGTTGAAGGAGAGCCTGGCTGTGTCCCTTAGTGCCCTGGTGTGGCCAATGTGGTGATGTTAGGTTCTGGACTGGGCTGGCTGAGCTCAGAGAGCTTTTCCAGCCCCAGTAATACTAGGATTCTGTACTGCAAGAAAAAGCAGGTAGACCCTGCTGCCATATGACCAGAAGATCTCATCTGAGAGTCATTTCCAGTGGCTGTTGTATTGTTGGACTTAGTGATCTGGGAGGTCCTTTCCAACTAGGAGTATTCTGTGTTTCTAAAATGTCTGTTTAAAAACTGCAGACCATTTTACAGGTGTCCTGTGTGTAGTTTTGGTTTAAGTTTTTTCTCTTTTTCATTAAAGGTGGCCACAAGTGACAGTCAGCTAAAGAAGTTCTGGAGGCTGCCCTTGTTGTCTAATTAATTTCCACCCCATTAACTGCCCTGCAGGAAGAAAATCCTTCACATTTGCCAACATGGCTCTGACTGCTACGTTTCTGAAGAGCTCTTGCTTTCCTGGTACCTGCTACAAGCATAGAGCCCTGCACCCCTTGCTCGGACCTCTCCTCAGCAATCTTGTGTCCAGATTGTACAGCAGCTACAGGAGGCCGGGGTCACAGCCTGAGAAAAAACTGCCCTGGGAAAATGTTGATTTGAGTTTGAAGAAGAGCTTTGATGTCATAAAGACTCAGCTAAGCCTGCTAAAGAAGGAGACCGATGAGTACTTAATAGGACCTGGAGGCCATACGCTCAATCACTACATACTGGAACAAACCAGGGTGCTGTGGGAGTTTCGAAGCCAAGAAGATTTAAACAAATGGGTGGTTTCCTCTGATGTGGAGATTGGAGGGAAGAGTGAAGTACACCTCAAACTGGGTAGGAATAACCAGGGTGCTCTGCTGTATGGGACCCTCAATACAGGGGTACCTCGTGATGGGGAGACAAAGTACAGTGGCTATTGTAGTATGAGATCTAAACCGCTGCTGGTGAGTACACTTCCATGTCTGCATAGCTCTTGCTGCACACTCAGAGAATCCTTTTCTGTAATCCCTGTAGCAACAGAGGACTGCTGGTTTTTGCAGTCGAAACTGATCCTATCAGGATACTCCTTTAGGAAATCTAGGTGCTACACAGATCATTAGGTGTTGGAAGGGACCTCCTGGGATCATCAAGTCCAACCACTCTGCTCAAACAGGACCGTAGAACCTAGGGCAGGTCACACAGGAACATATCCAGACAGGTCTGGAAAGTCTCCAGAGAAGGAGACTCCACAACATCCCTGGGCAGCCCATTCCAGTGCTCTGTAACACTTACAGTAAATAAGTTCTCCCTCATGTTGAGGTGGATCTTCCTGTACTCCAGCTGACACCCATTGCCCTTTGTCCTATCCCAGGGTGCAAGTGAAAAGAGATTGTCTCTTTCTTCTTGACCCCCAGCCCTCGTGGATTAATATATAGTGATTAAATCCCTCCGTCTCTCCAGGCTGCTGTATCCTTTGACCTTTAGAGATCTATGAAGATTGAGTCTGACTCTTAAAATGTCTGAGGATGCTGAGATTTTGGAGGCTGGACACCCACTGCAATGTCAAAAGAAGGTGTTCTTGATATTTCATCTCAGTTCAGTGTAGGAGCAGTGTGACCAAACTCTGCGTGTCTGCATCTTGTGTGAGGTTTTTCTCTGATCTGTGATGGGAGAGTGAATTAAAATGTCTTGCTGCTTTTGTTCCCCAAATTCAGTCAGTTGTTTCACTGCCTGCAGATCAATCACTGGGTTTGTTAAACCCAGTGATTTGTGTCTGATGCTTCAGCTAAAAGCTCTTGGTTGAAATACAGTTGGGGTCTCTGACCCATGACATTAGTGGTGACCCAGGTGGGATGTCTGGGGATCCAGACAAGGACCCATAATGGAAATTGTGATCTTCCATTGCAAACAACAGAGGACTGCTACTTTGATCCTTGCCCTTATTGCTGTGTCAAGTAGTGTCTGCTGTAACAGAGTGAAAACTTGGTTACTCTTTCATCACTAGAGTTGTTAATCCTGTTGGATTTCCTCCAGCACTGTATCAGAGCCCACAGACTGCACTGTTACCACTGTGAGACCTCATCCTTTAATTACAAACCACAGCCTTCTAAGTGTGAGAAATCAGACTCCTTCCTAGGACCAAATTCTCTGCCAGGCAGATACCCCACTGCTGTAGCAATGGATCAGTTGTTACGTACTTCATTAAGGATGATCTAATTCCTAGTCTGATAGTCTGTGGTCAGCACTAAATTACGCAGAGGTGATTACAAGAAACTGGACAAATGGGATAGCTTCTCCCCTATAACTTCCTTTACTGAAGTCTGGCAGAAGCACTGGCAGCACTCAATTGTTTTCCAGCCCTTTCTGTCTCTAACTGCGCTGGATGACAGGGACTGCAAGTACGGCTACAACTCTACTGCATCTTTGCCAAAGCTCTTAAGGATCCTGGAGGTGTGGTGTGCCCTCAAGTGGATGCAAGAGTCTTCTGAGAATTACATAGAGGTCACCTGGAGCACTGCGAGGTGGGGAGTCAGGGCTATACTTGGCCACAACAGCTTAAACAAAGCCAAAATTAGCCCTGCAAATGCTGAGGTTTCCCCTTTGGGAGGTTGTACCAGAGTGGGGGTTGGTCCCTTCTCCCAAGCAATAGGACAAGAGGAAATGGCCTCAAGTTTTGTCAGGGGAGGGTTAGGCTGAATGTTATGAAATAGTTCTTCACCAGAATGGTTGTAAGGGATTGGAATAGGCTGTGCAGGGTGCTAGTAGAGTCACCTCTGCCCTGGCTGTGTTTAAAAGACAGGCAGATGGTAGTGCTGAGGTACAGGGTATAGTGGTGACTTGGCAGTGCTGGGTTGATGGGCTGAATGGGATGATCTGAAAGGTCTTTTCCAACCTAAAACATTCTGAGATTTATCTTACAGCACTGCTGCTGTTAGCTGTCAAGAGTCACCCCAGATCATAGCTAATGGAATGAGTACATCAGCAGTGCCTTCATACTGAAATTGCAGTGGTCATCCAGCCTGCAGAATCTTGGTGTGCACAGATGTCTTGAGAGTCAGTCTTGATCTTCATACATCTCTGAAGTTCAGGAATCTTGACAGCCTCTCTGAGCAAACAAGGATGAATTACCAGACCTTGACAGGTCCTCCTGCTCGAAATTTCCTTCAGCAGTGATGACATTTCTCTCAGCAGCAGCTGTGCAGCTCCTGATAGATACCAAGGTGGAGAAGAAGAGAAAAAAACCTGGAAGTCGTTGGGGGTGGGGAAGAGGGGGAAGTGGAAGGGACAGAAACCTTTCTTTTCAGTGTGTTAAACTCAAGTTTTTCTGCAGCAAACACACAAATCAAACTTCAGAGATTCTGCTCAGGCGTTAAAGCAGAGCACTATTATTGAGGAGGTCTCACTGTCATGGTGTTTTCTAGGGATCTTTTGCTAGAAAGAAGTATTATGACTGGTCCAACTTCAACTGCCTGTATCTGCGTGTCCGTGGCGATGGCAGACCTTGGATGGTGAACATCTACACAGACCCTTATTTCTCTCATCAAAAGGACGACCTCTACAACTACTTCATGTTCACCCGAGGAGGCCCGTACTGGGAGGAGATAAAGGTGAGAAAGTCTAACCAACAAGTCTGTCCTGAGGTCCTGGCCACAGCTCTGTAGGTCCTTTCAGCAGACACAATGGGTGGCAGTCACTGTCCAGCAGTTTCTGTTGTGTGCCATCACACAGCAGGCACAAACTTGCCTTGGACATCAGAGTTTTTTAGAACTGTAAATCACTGGGTTTACAGGGGAAGGGACCCTGTCCAGTGTGAGATTGGCACAGCCAGGCTTTGAGTCTGACAAAAGCAAATAGATTTGATCCACTGCCTGCTGTTGTTAGCTGCTGCTGGAGCAGCTGGCAGGCGTTGTCAGGAGTATATGTTATGAGAACCCTGTTATCTGTGATGCAAATGGACACAGACTGCTGTAGGATCCGCACCCTGCAACAGGATTTGCTTCACCTGCTGACTAGTTGGAGTCAGAACCTCTGAGTCGTCCTTTATGGCTTTTGAGTCTGTGACACTAAATAGTTGTGAGAAGGGGGAGTTTTGTCTCTTTTCTGCTGAAACCTGGGTAATTTCTGTCATTTGCTGTTAACAGGAAGGTGGTTTGCACATCCTGCTGGCACTTAGTGCTTCATAGTACCACTGTCTGTCATAAAACAGCCCATTTTACAGGGGAGTTGGGAGGGTGAACATCAGTGTTACTGCTGTCTGCATGTTTCTCCCCACCAGCAGCCACTCCTCCTGTTTTCTGTCTCTTTCCAAAGCTCCAGCCCTGTCTTGCTGCCACTGTACTGAAAGAAGTGTTTATTGCTGTCCCACAGTGGAGTTTTCAGGCTGAAATGCACAGCTTGGGTGCAGACAGGCTGGCTGAGCGTGTTTGTGTTGGGCTTCATGCTGACACGTTATTGGAAGGAGAGATTCTCAGTGTTAGCAGCTGCCTTGTGTGCTGCAGCCTGTTGCTGTGTGCTGGCAGGGTAACGACTCTGCCTGGCTGTGGGTGCCACCACAGATCAGCATGGGCCTGGACCTGGCTGCAGGTGGTTAGTGAAGAGTTAACATAACCAGTGTCTGTATCAGCTCCTTGTACCCAGTTAGTGCTGGTGGTACCAGGTGTAGCAGTGTTTCTTCACTAAGGCAGACTGTTTGTAACTGGTTTTTTTTATGTGCTGGTGATACTAACTGCTGGGGTTTTGTGTTTTGTTTCTGTCAGATTCCCTTCTCCAAATTCTTTATTTCCAGTCGAGGAAGAGTCCAGGATGACCAGCACCCTCTCTGGTTAGACAAGGCAAGTTGTGATGGGCTTTATCTGTCTGAAAAGGCCTTCAACATTATATTGCCATGTGGTAAAGAACTTACAGATCCCTTCATGTTTGTGGGTTTGGAATCGATCCATAAACTTACGGGCTTAAAATTGTTCTTAATCACCTTCTTGTTACCAGGTTATTATTCTTCTGTGCTTGCCTTTGCCTTCAAATGATCCTGTTCTGGTAGGAGTGTCTGTTCACTTCAGAAAAGCTCTCAAAACATTACAGTATGAGCTTTTTTCCTATTTATATTTAAATAAAACTTCAGATTTAGGCAGCTTCAGGCCCTGCCCTCTTGTCCTGGCAGTGGTTGCCTGGGAGAAGAGCCTGACCCCCACCTAACTACAACCTCCCTTCAGGGATTTGGAGAGACGGAGAAGGTCTCTCCTGAGTCTCCTCCAGGCTAAACACCCCCAGCTCCCTCAGCCTCTCCTCATCAGACTTTCCCTCCAGTCCCTTCCCC
>JAOXOE010000602.1:28933888-28991605 GCA_028565055.1 Phoeniculus purpureus | reverse complement strand
TTGGTGTCGTCAGCAAACTTGCTGAGCAGACACTCTGTGCCCTCATCTATGTCACTGATGAAGATGTTGAACAAGACTGGCCCCAGCACCGATCCCTGGGGGACACCACTAGTCACAGCTCTCCAGCTGGATGATCCTGTGGTCCCTTCCAGCCCTGATTCTATGACTCTATAGTGACTTACAGTGGAGAAGGTAATTTCATCTTAAAGCCTGTGCTGCAGGTGCTTAGAGCTTCTAGAAAACAATCTGGCTGTGTTCCTGTGTGACTTGGTCTGGGTGATTCTGCTGTGGCAGGGGGATTGGACTGGATGATTTCGAGGTCCCTTCCAATCCCCAATGATTCCATGATTCTATAGAAGTCCGTGATTCTGTGATTCTGTGGTCTGGTACATGGGACATGTGTGCACCTTAGGTCTACTGTCCCACGTGCCAGATAACTGTAGAATTCTGTGAATCTATCATCTGGTACACTGGACATTTTTGCAGAAGTGGCTCCTCTGAACCTTCAGCTTAAAAGCCTTTCAGAAGGATTTTACTCCAGATAAACCCTTTGCCAGGAAAACAGCTTGAAGAATGCTGACCTCTGATGCTGAGCTCTATGTAGGGTGTACTGCCTGCTTTCTCCGCTGTTTGAGGTCTCCTTATGTGCAGGTAGGAATGGCATCAGCGCAGCAACAGCCACCCTTCCAGCTGCTGCTCCCAGATTCACTGTGTGCTTTTAATCTACTGCCTCTTCTGACAGATTTAGAAGACTCTCACTATAACAAAGTCCTCATGTCCTTGACATGGTGTTCTTAAAAAAAGTGATTTCTAGTATTATTTTAGAGTTAAATAAAAATTTACACATCACAGACCTATTAATCATTTTTCCCTTCTGTATGTGTATCTTCAGTTCCAGTGATTGATTTATGTAGCCAGATGGGTGCATTTATTTCCTGCTGTCTTTCAGTCCAGCAGAATCTATACATGCTGTGAGTACCGTGAGCTTGAACTTTCCCTTAAAATGCACTACTGTACATAAATTCTGACTATTATTCCCTCTTTGGGATGAATGAGATTCAGAAGTGAGTCCTTTGAATGCAGCACAAGTTGAGATTTTCCTCTCGATTAGTAAAGTTGATATTTTCAGCTTGAATCGGAGAAGTTCAGTACTGCACAAGGTCCTCTTCACGTCCTCCAGGTTTTTGCACCGAACGCCTTTGTGTTTCCACATAACGTGTAGAAGCTCATTATTTGTAGCCAGACATAAAGGTTTCTCACAGAAGTTTCTGTGTGGAAAGCAATCTGTAGCCTACATGTGCATTTACATTGACATATGCTCACTTCATAGAAAATATTTGCATATGGCGTTCCTGGATCCAGGAACTGTGAGAACAAAGACCGTGAAGACCTGAGAGGGGTTCTGCCTAAAGAGTTAGAACTGGGGTAGGAGTGGACATAGTGGTTTCGTTCTCAGCGCTATTGTATGTGCCATGTGTACAGTGTCTCCCTCATCTCCAACAGTTGAACGATCTGGATGATAATCCAACAGTACGTCATTATCTGGATGATGCAGAATTTGTGATAACAAGTCCATTTCTAGCAGAGGAGTGGAAGCAGCAGGTTCCTGAAGGACATATGAAGGTAAGCAGGTGGTAGGACAGGAAAATCCAGACTGAAGTCCCTACTTCAGGGAGCAGCTTCAGAGAATCCACGTAGGAGTGAGATCTCCCCACAGCCCAGGTGGGAGTTTGCACTTCATCAGGCACTGGGAAGTCTCAGCATGACATGCAAGGTCACAAGAAATTAGCTTCAGAAGCTTGCTCAGTCAGGGAGCAAGCTACTTTCCATGTAAGTTGTGTGTATTTTTGCATGAAATAGGTTTTCTTGCTTCATTCTGCAATTAAAAATCACAGACTCACAGAACATGAGGGATTGGCATGGACCTCGAAAAAATCATCCAGTCCAATCCCTCACAGCCTCTACTCAAGGCATTGAGGTGCATTAGGGAGAGGCCTCTAACACTACACCAGTGAAAAGACTGTGGCCAAACAGTGTGTAGGAGCGAGTATCCCTGTAGTGTGATGTTCTACATTTCTGGCGAGACAAGATGGAATGCAGAAGATGCACTTTAAGGGGTTTGGGTTGCTTCTGCCATCTGTTTCATAGAATTATTTCGGTTGGAAGAGACCTTAAGATCATTAAGCTCAACCATTGACTTAGCACTGCCAAGGCACTGCTAAATCAGGTCCCTCAGCACCACATCCATACATCTTTTAAATACCTCCAAGAGATGGTGACAGGGGTTGGAACTGGATGATCCTGTGGTCCCTTCCAGCCCTGACTGATTCTGTAGTGACACGGTGGAGAAGGTCATTTCATCTCAAAGCCTGTGTTTGCAGGTGCTTAGAGCTTCTAGAAAACAATATGGGTGTGTTCCTGTGTGCCTTGGTCTAGGTGATCCTGCTGTGGCAGGGGGATTGGACCAGATGATCTTTTGAGGTCCCTTCCAATCCCTAATGATTCTATGATTCTGTGATTCCAATGTCTGGCAACCCATTTGGCAAAGAAATCTGTAGCACCCACACTGTACTTCGCCTGGTGCAATTTGAGACCATTTCCTCTAGTTCTCTCACTTGGTACTTGGAGGAAGAGCCCAGCCTCCACGTCACTACAACCTCCTGTCAGGTAGTTGTAGAGAGTGATGAGGTTTCCCCTCAGCCTCTTTTTCTTCAGGCTAAAGAAACCTAGTTCCCCCAGCTACTTCCAAGGAACTTGGGCTCTAGAACCTGTCTATTTGGCTTCTGCCTTCATGCTGATTTCTAGCTTGCTCAATGTTTCAGTTGTGGTGCTGTTTGCAGCTCTACTGTGCTAACTCAGATGTGCTCGCTGCGCAAGAAGGGCTGTCCTGGCTGCTGCCATCGAAGCAGGAGTCATGCGTGCAGAGTGCTGTTCTCTGGCACTCTGGAGCAGTCATCTCCATTGCAGATCAAAGAACAGCCCCACGAGGTAACCCCCACCACAGGGAGTCCTCAATCCTTTTAAGCTGTCGCATTTTGCACTTAATTTTCTAATGTCTTTAAATCCAAATACTAGAATCCATGTTCTTTCTCCACAGCTGTAACAAACCAGTTTGTACGTTTTGTTTTATACCCTTACAAAATACATACTGGCTTCCTGTGCCAGGCAACACACTGGCCCTCCCATGTCACATAGACATCCAACAGCGTGAGTGTGGAGAACGGGAGGCAGGGGAATGGCTGGCAACGATGGCAGGCACCAATGTGCATGTAAATGGATGCTAGAAGAAATATGGAACCTTCCCTGTGAACTCTATGATTTACAAAACATACACATGAATTTTACTGTATTTTCAATAGGAACATGTTCGTGTTTATGACCCAGAATATTTCAGGTGTAAGCTGAAAGCAGGGTTTTGACATTTGCAAGACTTTGCTCAATCTAGGAGTTTCTTTAATCGTCTATATTAATTCAAGGTGTCCCTATATGCACTTAAAATAAAAGAAAAATGCTTCTTTCTAATGACATTACCATTTATTCAGAATTATTATTTAAAATCTTAAATTAGTATTCTGCACTTCGGTTCTGACAGAGCCATTACATTTTATACTAAGAGAATTTTGTTAATTTAAAATTATTAAGCCCCATTGGCTGCAGGAAGCAAGATTCTGACATTCAGGTGCATTCCAATCAACTCCAGTCGTAACCTTAACTCAAAATGCTTTGCCTACGTTGCTTTTTATCCTTATATATGACAGTTATTATTCTGGGTTTCAGTCTCTGATCTGAGAAGTTGAATAGCAGCCGAAACACTAACTGCAGTATAGAGAGCGACCTGTTCTGGGAAATACAGCTCTTCATATAGAAGACAGACAAAATCACAGCAAAAAAAGTGAGTCTCTTTTTCTGGAGGAAAAAACTACAAACTCCATTATATAAACTTGCCTCTTATATATCTTTTATCTATCTATCTTACAAACTAGCTTATTCTGTCAGCAATGTAGTTACTTTGCAGTAATTTTAATTCACATTTTCCATGCTATAAATTTATTTTGATTTTTTCAAAGACGTTTGCTTCTTGTTAGTTGTTACGGGATGTGATTTAAGTAAAATTCTACCTCTTGTATGAGTTAGTGACGATCGTTTCTTCAGGTTTAACTGGAGAAAAAAATTGCAGAGCTACTCATCCAAGAGAGCAACCTTTGCATAGGTGAGATCTCATACAGAGTCCTACGGAAACAGTCAGGGTGACTTTCTGACCACAAAAGACCACTGTGGAGATGAAGATGATGCTTGCAAAATGGGACAGAATATAATTGAAGGCATAGTTGCTTTTCTCTTAAAACTGAAGTTAAACTTCAGGAGCAGAATGGATGTAACAGAATCACAGGATCATTAGGGACTGGAAGGGGCCTTGAAAGATCATCTAGTCCAATCCATCCAGCCAGAGCAGGATCACCTAGATCCAGTTGCACAGGAACATAACCAAGTGGGTTTTAAATGTCTCCAGAGAAGGAGACTCCACAACCTCCCTGGGCAGCCCTTTCCAGTGCTCTGCCACCCTCACCATGAAGAAGTTCCTTCTGATATTTATATGGAACTTCCTACGTTCCAATTTACACCCATTGCCCCTTGTCCTATCACTAGATGACATTGAGAAGAACCTGGCTCCATCCTCCTGACACCCACCCCTCACATATTTGTAGACATTAATGAGGTCACCCTTCAGTCTCCTCCAAGCTGAAGAGACCCAGCTTCCTGAGCCTCTCCTCTTAAGGGAGGTGCTCCGCTTCCTTCATCATCCTCGTTGCTCTACGCTGGACTCCCTCCAGCAGCTCCATGTCCCTCTTGAACTGAGGGGCCCAGAACTGGGCTCAATACTCTAGATGTGGTCTCACCAGTGCAGAGTAGAAAGGGAGAAGAAACTCTTTCCATCTGCTAACCACCCTCCTTTCTGATCCACCCCAGGATGCTGTTGGCCCTCTTGGCCACAAAAGCACACTGCTGGCTCATAGTCAGACTGCTGTCTACCAGGACCCTCAGATCCCTTTCTCCTACACTGCCCTTCAGCAGGTCAGTGCACAACCTATACTGCTAGCTGAGGTTGTTCTTGCCCAGATGCAAGACTCAACACTTACCCTTGCTATACTTCATTAAATTTATCTCTGCCCAGCTCTCCAGCCTGTTCAGGTCCTGCTGAATGACAGCACAGTTTGCTGGGGTGTCGGCGACACCACCCAGCTTGGTATCATTAGCAGACTTGCTGACAGTGCTCTCTAATCCCTCATCCAAGTCGTTAATTAATAGATTGAATAGGACTGGTCCCAGTACTGACCCCCAGGGGATTCCACTACATACAGGCCTCCAGCTAGACTCTGTCCCATTGACCACTACTCTCTGGCTTCTATTCTGCAGCCAGTTCATGATCCACCTTACTACCTGATCATCTAGACCACACTGCCTCAGTTTGGCTGCAAGGATGCTGTGGAAGACCATATCAAATCATAGATGCTTTACTGAAGTTAAGATTTACCAAATCCACTGGTCTACTACCATCTATCCACCTGGTTATGCCCTCATAAAAGACTATCAAGCATGACTTCTCTTTGGTGAAGCCGTGCTGACTGTCGCTAATGACCCTCCTGTGCTTGATGGGCCTAGAGACAGCATCAAGGACAAATTGTTCTATCACCTTCCCTGGGATGGAGGTGAGGCTGACTGGCCTACAGTTACTTGGGACCTCCTTCTTACCTTTTTTGAAGATTGGAGTGACATTCGCTATCCTCCAGTCCCCAGGCACCTCTCCTAACTCCCATGACTTAGCAAAGCTGATGGAGAGAGGCCTAGCAACGACTTCTGCCGTCTCCCTCAGCACTCACGGGTGAATCCTATCCAGGCCCATGGATTTATGTACATCCAGTTTGCTCAACTTATTCCCAACCCAGTGCTCACCAACCAGGGCAGGCTGGCATGGGTGACACTGTTGTGGGTGTCTATTACAGGCCACCAGATCAGGACGAGGAAGTTGATGAGGTCTTCTACAGGCAACTGACAGCAACCTCACAGCTACAGGCCCTTGCACAGAGGTGAATATCAGCTGTGACTCGCAAGGAAATGCTAGGGCTTAACAAAGTGAAAACCTGATCTGGTTCTTCCATCTGATGTTAGTGAGGGCTTGATTTAGCTCTCGTTAACACATAGAACACACAGATGCTTTTCACAAGCATCATGCACATCTGCTGAAGAACAGCAGACCTTAAATCGGTATCATTTTAAAGGTTGAAAATCTATTTTAAAGAATCTCTCAGACTTCCCATTGGCCATTGTATGCAGGTAGCTTCCAGTAACAGTAACCAGTGCACCAGTGTGGGACCCGCTTATATTTGTAACCTTTTGCTTTGCAGCACTGACAATTCATTAGATAACATGGAAGGTGTTTAGTGAGTCTTGTTAAGTAGATTAAAATGTGAAGCAAAGGATTAAGTCTTCTCATGCAGCGCAGCCACAGTTCAGACTGGTTTAGACTTGGTACACTTCAATCTGCTATCCTTACAGAAAAATACGTATGTTTACAGAGAAGCAAAACTTCCTGTCAGCGAAAAGCCTGTCAGAAACAAGTCAGTTCAGGCAAAGATACATGTGCATACTTTGCCTAGGAGAAATATTCTTGTCACATAAAAATCCCACCATTAATCAAAAATCACATTATAGCTTCTGGAATGAAGTTTCCTTTACTGCTCTTTAATAATAAGGCTAAGATAAGATAAAATTGGTAATTGTGCCGTCTCTTCTGATAGAAGATAATACTGAAGTGGTATAGAAATTTGAGTTACAAGAATATGTTCATCCTGTTAATGGGCTTCCATTATGTAGTCTTTACTGATTTATTCATTACACATTTCTCCACATATAGAAAAATTTAATTGAAAGTTACTTATTACATTGTTACAAAATGTTAACTAGAGAGTTTTCTTTAATCAAATGATCATTAATGCTGGGTGAGCTAGTTTATTTCAGTAGTGCATTTATCAGGAGCAAGAATAACACAGGCATTACCAGCAGTACTCTTACGGTGCTGTTTTCTACGTGAACACTTTCAGGGGCTGAGCAGTTGCCGTTGCAGTTTGCTGGGATACCATAACACTTCGTTTATATTTATGACTTTTCTTAATCAAGGTTTTAATTGACATGAAGTCCAGGCGAGGTACCTAATGTGGTGATTTATCAAGGGAGTGACGTCATCAAGGATGCTGAGAGTTTGTAAGGTCAGATTCTGCCATGAGCTTGTCCCACTGAAGTAGATGGAAGACAAGTGTTCACGATCTCAGGCAGAAAAGCAATTTGGCATCACATTCTCCAGCAAATAAAGCAATAGAGGGGAAGGTATGCGGTGTGCTGTAGCTGCAGCTAAGTCATTTTTGCATAAGGTGAGTTTTTATATGTCTGCTTCTCCTGTGTAGCCTAGCGATAACTTCACCCGTGTCCTTTGGAGAACTGAGGGCACTTCTAACGGGACAGTACCCCATTTTCTGAGGTCCTACACAAATGGAAAGCAGAAAGAAATCTTTTCCCTTGAACAGGTACAGGACAAGACGTAAGAAATCCTCCCATGTGGAAACGCTAAAGCAAAGACGAATCTGCATGCAGGCAACAGAGTGAAGTGCACACAGCACAGATCCCAATCCTGTCGTATGAAGTATTTTTGAAATTAATTTTAGCTTTTAACTGGATAAAAATAATTACCAAAAAGCATGTAGGATAGTGACATTGCACACAAGATTGAATTCTTGCAGCCAGTCCACCACCCAATGGCTCTCTTTGCTGTTACTGAACTTCTAAAGAAAAGTACAGACCTGCAGTCCTGAGCAGTTGCTATAGACCGGCAGAAGGAGCCCATCTAAAGGGCAGTTTTTAAGACAAGCTTGCAAATATTTCCTATGTTTAACAATAACCATAACGACGCTGTAAACACCTTTCTTATTTCTGACGGCACACTGATCAGAGACTGCAGATATCTGAGTCATTAGGTACATCCATAAACCCTGTGGCTGGCAGAACCTAAACCTGACTCAGACTCAGCTGTCAGTGTTTGTTTCTATGGCAAGTTTGGTGAAAATCACTGAACCACAGAGTATCTAGGAGCAACTACTGGAAGAAGACTTGAGCAATAATACCATGGCTGATTAAGGCATATGGATAAATGAGAAAGAAACCTCACTGTAAATTCAAAGACATTGACCTGCGTGTTAATTTAAAATAAAGGTAGACCTCATGCCTCTTGTTACTTCATATCAAGACTGGAATGACAACGCTGCTGCCCTTAAGCCTCTGTTAGTCATTATGGGACCAAACAAACAGAGGTTTGAAATATACGTGTGATATAATGATATGGACTTGCGTGTTGAAATCTCCAGGCAGTTTGACATGGCCTTTGAAACAGTCACTCTGGGTCACTTCCAGTTTGAGTTGTAGCTGGAAAGGTTTGAGTTGACAGTGTAAAGGTCCCAGCAAACCTTACAAAATGGTCTTTCTCTGTTACACCAGCATGGTGATACCCGGGTACCTTTCATCACTGCGGCGTGATGCTGTCCGCAGCATCAGCCACAGATACACAAAGCCATCGCTCTTTGACGATTGCTGTCCAGTGCGCTCTGAAGTGGGCGAACTAGCCTGTTGGCAACACAGAAACTCAGTGAAGACCCAAACTCATTGCAGGGTTATGTAGCCACATTAACCTGTCTCACACGTTTTTCCTAATCCCATAGAAACACCAGCAATCTTCGGAGCGGGTTATAAGATCTGTGCTAACAAAAACTATTTGGTTACTTCATTTTCCTTAATTTGGTGTTTTCTGTCTTGAGCTCCTTGCAGTAAACAAACCTGAATGGGGGTTATTTCTGAAGATGCTCACACTCTGTGTGACTTGGCCTCTAGCCTGGAGCTCTGCTTTGCAACCGGCTCAAGGAATTACATAAGAAACCCACACAGGCTCAGTGGCATTGCCCAATGTCTGCAGAGGGCTATAATTGTTTAGAGAAGCCAAACTGAGCATTGATGAGTAAGCATCATTTGGGAGACAAAGCTTTGCTGAGTTACGCTCATCTGAAGCCAACAAGGTGCGGCGCTTGCAAGTGGCATTTATAATGGTGCCCCTTCCGAGCAGACGTTATCCCAGGAAGGCTAAGATAGAATAATTTTAAATTCTTTCCAGCTCCTTAAAGCCAAATTCTTCCTTGCCATGGACCTCCACCAATGTTCATAGACATGTTGAGACTGTAAATCAGGCCAGAACTTGGCCCTAGTTTGGTCCAATTACCCCATCAGAAACTCCCTGAGGACTACTGTGTTGATGTGTAATTTGCATCCTTTCTGCTCTGAGATGGTATATTTATGTTTATAGATTGAGTTAGCAGTTCTAAGGGAGGGGAAAGGCTGCTTGAATCATTTACAAATGGGAAAATCCATATATTTGAAATTTGGTGTGAAATATTTGCTTTTGGGCTGTAACCTTGTGCTCTAAGCTGTTGTCTGGAGTAAATATTTACAGCCAAGCTGCAACAAGTTCTAAGGATATGTGATTTTTCTGAGTGGAAGTGCAGACATATAAGGGTGCGACTTTCCCCCAGTAAAACACCAAGTTAATTGTAGGTTTCGTAAGCATTACTGAGGATAATCTTGAAATCATTTTTAAAATGTTCAGTAATGATTTTTTACCACATACTGAGCAGCTGGTTTCATGTCTGACTCCCAAGTTCTTAAACAGACAACTGTTTTCCTTTTAGTGACTTTGTCAGGCTTAACTTGGGATTAATTTGACTGCAGGTGTCAGATAAGCGCAGTATTTTAACAGCACTACCGAGAACCATGTGGACAAAACGCCAAAGCATGAAGGCACGTTGGCCAAAACTTTGAAAGATTGATGGAAGTGAGTTATGCTGCTTAAATATCTTTGTCTGTCCAGAAAAGCTAAACTTCCAAGTGGGGTGCAAGGTATGCTGCAGCTATTTTTCTGCCGTGTTCCCTGCAAACGCAGGTAACTGGTCAGACTATTTTTAATCACCATTTCTCTGTCAACATAAAATCCAGCAAGAAACCTTCATAAATCATGCGGTGACAGCTAGTGTGGTTGGCCAGTGCTAAACACAACTGGACTCTTCTTTTTAAGCCCTTGCTTCTTAGGTCGCCTGCGTCAGCAGGGCTCTTCAACAAACATCTGCAGTTCATCTTATCGTTTGAAGAAATATATGAGTTTCTCCATTGGTGTGTTTTTTTTAGCTTCAGCTTCTCGATTTGTTTGAACACCATCTGCTACATATAAAATTCAGAGAATTTGTGAAATGTGCATGCAGTGAGAAAATTTTAATTGTATTACCCTTTCTTTTCTGATTAAGGTAACTTTTTCTGTTCGTCATCTCCTGATACATTAAGTGAAGCAACAGACAGGTCTAACGTGCTACCCAGCTATTTTCTTTAAGGTTTTCCATCTCTATATTGCATTAGTAGTTCGGGTACCTAACCAGAGTCTACTCCTTGCAGCATTTAGGACTTATTTTAATGTGATTTGAATTACCCACTGAAAAATAGCTTAGCAGGGGTAATCCCTTCTACAGGAATCTTGCTCTCACCACTCTGCACCTATGTGCGTGTTCTTTGCATCTGAACAAACGAGCAAAACAAAGCAAAAAGTTAATTGTTCCTTGAATTAGTCACAAGAAGATAAATGACTTTGTCAGCGACTCCAGCTCGCCGCCAGAAGCACGGGCTGAGGCGAACGTGTGTCATGGCAGGCGATTGCCACAGGGTGGTAGGAGAAGTGCGGCTCCACAGCCACCCCGGCTCCGGGAGAGCAGAGGAGAAACTTCTGAAAGGACGAAGGGGAGAATCACTTTCCACTTAGTCTAAACAGAGGTATCAAAAATAAGGTTTAGCTCATGGTAAATCCAGATGGTTAAACATTTGACCCATATCTAATCCCTCTGCCAAGCGTGCCCCGCCACCATCACTGCTGTCATAACACAGCACATACGCTGAAAATCGCTTTGGTTCCAAGAAGCAGAACACATTTTGGAGAAAATTAAATTTTAAAGCATGTTGCAGAAATAGAAAACATGGTCTTAACAACATGTTATGACTCCAGCTCGGAGAGGAGCGGTGTTATATATATTAAAAGAATTCCTCTGGACTGCGGCTTGCCGCAGCTCTGTGCATTTTGTTATGATAATGTTATACAAAACATCGAGCAGGGCTTTGATCTTGGAACATCTAGCTCAGACCTATTTATCGTACTTAATCATTTAATAAAACGGTGAAGGCTTTGCTCACAAGAAGCGACACAAACCAGAAATTGAAAGTCTGCCTCCCTTCTAAATCCTGTGCGTGATACTCACGAGTCTTATAGCATATTGATTATTACTGGAGAAATATAAACGATCAAGTGACAAACATGCAAACTAAATCCCTGCTTTATGGCAATTACATTATTGCCACTGATGTTCAGGTTTGCCTTCAAGGGACACTTCCTTGAAACACGTAGCACTGCTCATTTATATTAGAATATGAGAGACAGCTTGATAAAAATTTTTTAAAAGAGATAAAAAGTTAACGTAGGCAATACGGCATGTGTTTTACATAAACTCAACACATAACTCCCAAATACCTCCATGTCTTGTGTCGGGATGAACATAAAACATGGGATGTGAGAGGAATATCGGGCTCGAGACCTTCAGGGTACGGAACAAACTACATATTCAAAACTGGGCAAGGTTTATGTAGTATAGTATCATGTTTTAAACAGTTCATAAAAGAAGCCAAGTGACAACAGCACAGTGTGGATGATATAAAATAATGTAAACCTTCCGTCAAGTATCAAGCAATTTTTTTTCTGCCTCAACTCACTTTCCACAATAGAGTGAGTGAAAAATCCATAGAGAATAAAACCAGTGATCCCTTTGAGCAAGGATACAAATTTACCTAGATATGTCAACCACACAGATTTATGGGACAAGGAGTTTTTCACCCTGAAGAAAGAAGCTTTCTTGTCAGTCATCTATAAAAAAAGCTGAAAATAAAGCTCTCAGAGTTGTTTTTTTTATGTTCTAGGAATTGGAAGACATTTCTGCTAGGGGTTGTTGGGGTTTTTTACGGCTTTTACTTTTTTTTAAGCTTTCCCATAGCCATGGAACAGTTCTCTTCATGGATGTATAAGAAACACTTGTGTTGTGCTGCTATTAATGGTATGATTTGTTAGTGTACTTTTATGTATGGTGTGTCTGCATCTGGTAAGGTCTACAACTGTACCTCCTTGACAGTGCCAGATGTTGTTAAGATAAAATGCCTCCTGTGTGAGGAACTGCTGGAATCAGGCTCCATGATAGGTGTTCTTAATACAGTTTAAAAAGGCATCTGTCTTAAAATAATTTCAACATCTTACTTTTCTATTTATTGTTTTGTCAAATCTTCCTTGTTACTGGGGAAACATTTTAGTGCCCCCTACTAACTTGATTTTAAACTTGAGTCTTTTGTTTCTCCCAAGTTTTTTGTTATTTGGGGGTTTTTTATTCTGAAACCACTGCCCTAATGACAGGAAGAAAAGGGAAAAAAAGGAATAAAAAGTTTATTGTGGGACTCAGCTGAGGTTGACCCAATCCAGCAAAAAATTTTGGTCAGCAGGTATTTTTAAACATAATTAGCAGTGAAAAAGCATGCTAAATAATGAGCATGAATTTAGCCAAGATTTGTTGAAAACATTGCAGTGGGGAGTGATAGAAGGCAGAAGAAGAGCCCTGCTTTGCTATCATACCCCATAACTCACTGCATTGTCAACCTCTGAAAATAGTAATGATACTTGACCCTTATTAGTATTTCTGGGCAATATATGAGCTTGAGTTTCCTTGGGTGAAAGCTAATTCCTTGGACCACCCTTTAGACCACCATTCTATCTAGTTATAGTACCTATTAATGTTATTCTTGGGTCATTTAACTTACTTTCAGCGAAGAGTGGAGAATGGTGCTAAGCTGTAAATCAGTGCTGTCCTGCAATGGATTCATGCCATAACAGATCATCTCGAAAATTCCAGCCTTGCCTGACCACAGTAAAGACATTGTGGTATGTAAAGATTCTGCTAAACATAGCTTGTTTCATTTTTGTACTCCTCTGCTTGTCTGTCTGGAGAGGAAAGGTTGAGGCCCATTACAGTGGACAGTGCATTGGAAAGGAGTATCGCCCTAATAAAACCCTCGGGCTAAAACTTTTACCATATGTGGTTAAACTCTCCCTCCTTTCTAAAGGTGAGCTGCAGCAGGAAAGGAAATTATTAAACACGGCCACCGACACCGTGCATAAAAATTATTTTTTTAATCCTCGGGGGGAACAAAATGAGTTCATAGATGTACAGCGCTCAAAAGGTGTCCTCCGAGCGCCAGCGCTCACCCCCCAAACGACAGCCTGAAACGTTCCGTGGCATTACCCCATTTACCTAAACCCTGATTGCTTGAGATGAATTCATTTAAAAAGCAAATGTAACGCTCCCTCAGCAAACCTTTCACTAACCGTTTCTCAAAATCGTCAATACTTTTTCCACACTGTTCTGGCAAACATGTAGTGTTTACCTTGAGCTTCCGAGAAAAGATTTACAGATAAGTCGCTAGTCTGTTTTGCAGATGTGCCTTGGTGAATTTAACACTAATATATACTGTCATCACGGTTGTCTTCAAATCTTTGAAATCACTTATGCCTTTTACAATACATATTTAATTGAATGTCTAGCTGGTAGATATGTATATGTGTCTTGCTTTTGTGGGTGGGCATGTGTGTGCCTAATACATGCATTTAGCGCTTAAACATGGTACGACGAGTGACTGAGAAATGCCTAAGAGAGAGATATTCTATATAGGCGCATACAGTTTGTAAATGCGTAACCTCCTGAAACGGCCAGAGACGCAGGGGAAAGTGGAGAGACATCTGCAAATTAACAAATCATCGATCTTTGGGGTCATTCACAAATTAGTTTTGCAGAATAAGATAGAACAGAAAAGTAATTCTGACGAGAATTTGTTCTGGCTATTTATCACATAAAATTGTGTAACAATATTAGACACAGGATTTTTTGCTCAGCTTATTCCTCATGGTATTACCATGATTTCACAACTTGGTGCAGATGTTCCGTGCCGAATAATGCCCTTTGGTTGACATTTGTGCTCTTACTGATGAACTTTTAAGTAGCTGTGATACTTATATTCCATAGGAACGCTGTGGTGGGGGGAGATGAGGGGAAGGTAAATTTAAAAGAAAAAACCCCTATTTAGGAAAAGGAAACTTTTAAAATCTCTTCCCCTCGTGCCTAAGTGGAAGACTTTCCACGTTTCATTTGCTGTTTTTTAATAGCTACTTGTAATTTAAATTATTGCTCAGTAGCACAGGCTTTTGAGGAAACCTGAATATTCCTGGGATTTAGTTCATCTTTCAGAGTGTGTCTTCCCGCTGCAGTGAGGACAAAGTGTCCCTGGGTTGAGATATACACTAAAATCTGTTTCACATTGTGCATTTATTGCTAATTTTATTGCTCGAATGGAGCAAGCAGATGTATTTATACCTCAAAAGGCTATTGTTGTTAAATTAATTGAACTGTTTCAAAGTTCCTTTTCCCCTGTTAATTATTTAAAAGCAAAATCGAAAGTCTTAAAAGAGCAATTTGCTTATGAATTAAGGCTGAAGACGATTTTATGTTAAGTAAAACACAAATTCATCTGCTGCCACAAAATGAACCCTGTTCAAAAAAAAACCCGTACAATCAGTGTATTGATTCCCTCAACGCATATTTTTCATTTATTGGCATTACAAGATTATGCCTGAGCCTGCAGCAAAAAAAGAAAAAAAAAAAGAGGAAGAGAGAGGTAGGGAGAGAAAAACTGAAACTGCACAAGTATGAACCTCAGCTTAGTTTTATCCTGGTAAAATGTTTTTTGAACTATGCCTTCATTTGGAATGTCACATTAACGCTAGGTTTTTAACTCATTACTTTTCGTGCTTGGAGCAGTACTGCGTCCTTATTTACATGTGCTCAGACAAGTAAGTCCTTTACAGAATATATGAGAAGAGATCCACTGAAAGCATAGTGTGTAAGCATTTTAATCAAATTAATGGTTTTTTTCATTTGTAAGGCATGCTAGGTGTCTGTAAATGCGTTCCAGCTTGAAACTACCGTAGGCTTTGAACAAGTTTGTTAAGAATCAAATTCTCTACTGGCCTAACTCCACTGAAATCAGGGGAATTATTTCAGTAGAAAATTTGATTCTTCATTATGAGCTGCGTTTTTTAAATGTGCAGTAGTTTTATGTGTGCCCTTTATTTCCTTATTCATACAAAATAGATTGCAAAATTGTATTTAACTCTGTATTAACTAAGGAAAAAGGGGGGGGGGGATGCTGGAAAAAAGGAAAGAAAAATCTTGTTTCTACTCTTTTCTGAGGTTTTGGGGCCAATTCACGTAAGACAAAATCCCCAGGAGGATCAATGCATATTCACTCTTAGGCCAGCATATCCAATACATCCTTTAGTCTTAGATTAAGGAACTAAAGCACTGCAAATGAATTTCATATCCAAAATCGTTCAATTTGTCCCCTTTGTCTTCTACAATCCTAAGCATATGGGACCGTACTAAGTATAGCAAAAATAGCTGCTGCTATAATCATAATTAGTACCTATTAGCCCTTCCTAGGTGCAAAACCCCAGTGATGAGAGCACAGCACGAGAACCTAGATAGAAGAGGCTTTGAAATCTCTGTAGTACAGGATTGTTATTGCTGCCCTTACAGGTTCGCCAAACACACAGTGAGTGAGAGGGAATTGCTGGGCTTGGGAACCAGATCCTACATGCCTTTCCCATACACACAAAGATGTACAGACTGAGATCTTTTTTACCTTCTTGCTGAGGTGTTTCTTCGTGTCCAAATACGTTTTTTGTAAAAACCTGCTTCTGTGTTCCTAAACATTTTTGGAGGACAGCATCAGTAATTTTGCACAGCTTTGTTATTAGGATCTCTGTCAGGATGCTGGAGAGGTTTATTTTGTATTCCTTGGTCATACGGCAGATAGCAGACATTTTACATAGGCTGAAACAGCTATTGAGTGACCAATTTAATGCCTGAATTAAATTAAATTTTCCTAAATTATTGTGGCGGGCTCATTTCGGACAATACATAGAGCTTAGATCCAGACTTCAGACTCCTTTCTATAGTCGATAGAAGTTACAGGCAATTACAGTCCAAAAGGGCATTGTCAATTAAAAAACAACTAAAATCTAACATGCAAATCTCACATCAAGCTTTTCTGCTCAATGGTATTTCAGAAACAAATCTTTTTAGAGTGAAAACCTGTATATTGGATATTTACACCAGTGAGCCACAACTCACACTTTCAAAAGCAAAGGTTCTAAACTATGCATGAAATACCAGCATGGACTTACACTGCTACACTGAAAAATAAGCCTCCCCATGCAGGCAGCTCTGTACCGAGTGTAATTCACTTTGGCAGCACGTGGGCTGCCTGAGCAACAGCAATACACACTGCTTTGGGTGGGACTCTTCACGGGACCAGGCGCTGAGCAGGGCAAGTGAGTCAGACCCCAGCCCAACAGACTCGCGCAGCCCAGCAATTGAGCACAAGCCTTGCACACAGCGCAGCGGTCACCCAAGCCCTGCGAACAAAGGTCCCAGAAGCCCCGGTACAGACTCGGTCACTCCCACCCAAGTGCAACTGGCTGCCCAAGGGCAGCGCTGACACTGAGCGGGGACCATCCAGCTCCCTGCTCCACCCAGCTGGGCTACGGCCACAGTGTATCACAAAAAAAAAAACCCCAAAACCACATCTCCCTGCCCAGGCTCAAACATCTGACTACTGCGAGCAGTTTTTAAAAATCTGAGGCTGTCATTTCATTCAGGGCTTCACATTATCCCTATTGACTTCAAGCATAAAATCAGGTGGGAGCCAAAGACAGCTCGTAAAAGCAAAGTCACGTGCAATCAGAAGAGTATAGATATCATAACCTATGTGTGAAGGAAAAGGGAACGAGGTTATGATCATTGTCTGAGGAGATCTGTTCAAACAATGTAATAGAAAGATGCTCCCTTTAAATAAACATTAAACTTTTGCTGGAGGGTTACAATTTACAGTTCCAGCCTGATCTTTTGAGGTGGTGTGAATACATTTACTATAAAGATGTCTATGCAGCTCCCCAAATGCAAGGCATGTCGTGCTCCACAAGCTCTGCAACTACCTTTTCTTTAATCAGTAGTTCGTAAGTATTCATTGGTATTCTACCCACAAAACCTCCTGGAGAATCACCACAACTGTATTAAAATCAACATTTACCTTTGAGCCTTTTCTTTAAAATGACAAAGTAATGGGACTTTGAAAAGAATTCTTAATTTATTACAAGGTAAATGTTTGAAGACCTGCTATATACGCTGCTATCAACTTTTCCATATAATTAACCCAGCAAAACTGTGATTTAACAGGTCCACCACATGCATATGCAATGGAAACAAAGGCAACTTTACCTCTGAGCTGCCCAGCCCCAACCCTAAGCCAAAGCTGCTTTCTCCCATAGCCAGCTTCTGCCCCTGCTGCTCATTTTGCATCAGTTATCTGAGCATGTAGGTTAGCTGGTCACCTAGTTTTTCAGAGAAAATCGTTTTGGTAAAGGTGCAAGCTTTCCTTTCTTCATATGGAAACATTTTGATTACCATTAGAGAAATTACTACTCAAAGCCTAGATATAATTAAAAGATTGGGTGTATTTTTAGATGCACTGACTGGTCCACATGCCTGAATATGAAAACATGTCATCTTCATTGGGATTTATGTTGCTGCTAAAATAACGCGCAACATTTTCTCCAGAGTCATCTCTGTTTAATTTATTGCCTGCAAAATAGATTAATTTCACTCCTAATTTTTAATAATGTATTGCACAAGCCAGGGGAAAAAAAGAGGTAGCTACTGAAAGGGCAAAATAACTGACATGTTGCATACAGACCTGGTTACCAAGTTCTGAAAGCGTGGACAGACTTAGACGATCCCACAATATTAAACTCAGTAATTCACAATTCACACATATCTCTCCAGATACAAAAGTTATTACAGAGCCTATTTTTTAATAAAAAGATATGATGGTGAATGGAGATGGAAGGCCAAAATTGTTAAAGGAATGATGGGAATTGACTGATCCTTTCTTGGCAGTGTCGGCTGAGGAAGAAAAGTGTCATCCGTCCAAAATGACACCCTCAAGCCTAATATCCCACTAACGGGGGCATTTGTTTTGCCCCATTGCAAAACACTGGCTCAGCATCCAAAACAAAACCAGTCTCACTGACAAGATGAAAGCCCCATCTCAGACTACCTCTACAGAGTGAAGATGGTGTGAAAGAACCCTACTCAGCCTTCTGTGTCCAGGGATGCTTAACTACTTATGCGTAGGAAGAGGTCGGTGGGAACAGCCCTGCCCCAGTCCTTTGGGCTTAGATGTTCTCCCAAGAGCAAGCCCAGAGGTCCACAGCCCCCCAAAGAGAGGGGTCAACCGAGATCGTCCTTCTCTGGCTCTACACTTTGGGCTAGTTAGTTGAAATACCTGACTCAACAAGGCATCCCTTACTCTGTTTTTCTTTCTCCTTTTTTTCTCTCCCAGGTCTCTCAAAAATGTCCAACCAGACAACTCAAAATAACTCAATCTTAATTTTGAAGTCATTGCAAGATAACCAAAATGTGGTTTTTGGCTGATGTTCTCCTTTGCTCAGATCTATTCTAGGCTGCCTAGCACATGGTACTGAGCAGTTCTTCTAGTACTGAACAAACTAATTTGGAGGCTGTTTGCAGCCTTGCCCTGCACTTTCCCAAGCAGCTCCTCCTCCTCCCAGGCACTAAGCTTTCTGCTGCCCGACTCAATTTGGCTGGTGTGATGGATTTTTTTTTCCGCTGCTTCAGAGTACTGTTACTACAAAAAGAGTCAATTGTGTCCCTTGTAACTTCAGATATCAGAAGTGATCTCTGAAGGTGACTTATGCCAACAAGTGTGTTCTAGAGAGACACTTGTTTGGCAGCACTGTGTCACCAATTAGACCAGGAAATTTTGCTTCAGTTTCGTACTCTTTTCCATATCACTCTGTGTGTGGTTCACTGCAAAGGATTGTCTTCATGCACTGGATAGTCTCCATGTAGCTGAATTGTCCAAATGATTTGTTACTTGAATTATATATTTCCCCAGTGGAATAAAATGAAAATATACGTTACCACAGTAATTGACACAGTCCAGGAGTTTGCCGCGTTGTCATGTGTTATAACTGTACAGCCCTGTTCTGCACATGCAACTTATTCTAACATTAGGGGTTTAAAAAGAGGAAGGGAAAAAAGAATACTGAAAAAAATTGTGTGTATTAACCATATTCTTGCTTCTCCTACTTACCCCGTAGACCAAGGAGTCTCAACACCGTGGGGCACAATCAGAACCGGTCACTGCATGGTAGCAAGTAGGTGCTTGGGGTCCTCAAGAACTGGCTATGAACTGTGCTGATCTGCCCACTCTGGCTTGGTGCACTGGGTGACTACCATCTGCTTTATTTAACTACATAGTTAAAATATGGTTTAACTGAAGAAAACAAAATCCTGATGTGCATTATGGGTTCTGTCTTTGGTTTGTTTGTTTCTTTACAGCTTGAATAGAACATGCAGGAAGTGACTATGGTTTAATAGATAGACTTTTGGAGTAGATTTTGGAGGGATTTGCAAAAATCTTTTAAGTGTGAAAAGTTGGCCACAAAATTCAGGCACGGCTCTGGATTTAAATTTTCTTCCCAAAAGACAGGGGTAGGCGATTAGTTTGGGTCTGGATCTCATTCAAGCTGAGCACGATTCAAGCTCCTTGTAACAGATGACTCCTTTCTCCTAAACTTCAGCATCTGCACTTGGTCTCCTGAACCAAACTCAACTTGAATCATGTTTAATAGTGGATGCCCTCTAGCAGCTGAGGTGTGACCATCAAATGCAGTTGTGTATTTGCACAATACTGGTAGTGAAGATCTGACTTCATGACTAAGGTATTGGGCCAACACATTCTCTTATTCCATGTAGAGTGTGGTCTTCTGCTTTCTCAAGAACATGTGAGACTGTGTGTTGTATATACCAGAGATACCTGGAAAGCTCTGATCATCTACAAAACGGTTCTAGGGTTTTCATACTTCTTTCATTCCTGCATCTTCTTTAAACACAGAGTGTTCGGAATTCTTTTCTTTTTTCAAACTGCAAATGCTCTAAAATCTGTAAAACCTAGATCTTTATGGTCCTAGCCATGTAATGTAAGTAAACACTACGGTGTTTAGTGTTCTTTTAATTGCTTCTTTCTTTTACAAGTGTATTGCTCAGAAAACACGAGGCCAGCAGAAGCGTAGAGACTAACATTTACTTGTAACCAAATCTTCCAGGAGTGCACAACACTGCAAAACACCTTTCAGGACGCATGGAAGAACGTCTGTCAGGACATGCTATCCCCAAGCCCATCTGTTCTTCAGCTCTCTCTCTGAAATGCTTGGTATGCCAATGGCTTTGTGCTTTGTTTTGTGCTTTTTAACTTGTCTGCTAAAAGCTGGTCACAGGTGCCTGGCCCCACATGGGCCACAGAAGAGTCGCAACAGAAGAATGGCACCCACAGCACAGAAGCAAATATCTGCATTAGCACATTAGCTGCCTGTGAGTCAGGTAGTCCAGCCAACAGCCTCTTCCCATAATTGTTTGTCCTCTATAATTAATTAAAGATGAACTGGCAAATAAACTCCACGATCCCAAGTTTTCAATACATTCAGCATCCATAGCTGGCAACCCTTCTTCACCCACTCCCTAATAAATACCATCCCCGGGAGCTTTGTGCGTAATTTGTGTGGAGGCTCTGCTCTGTACTCGCGGTACAGTTTCCAGCTGTTCAGTTCCAATTTGTGCAATGAGCAAAAACTATTTATGAAGCTTCAGCAGTAGTTTATAAATAGTCACATGGTAAACAGTGGGTTGTGCTGTGTGCAAGAAAATTCAGCAGAGATGTAGCCACAGAGTATATCATTGCTTATTAGGAGCTAAAAGGGGCCTCAGAAATGTTTCCCAGCATGGCAGCTTTCTGCAGATCGGTACCCTCCTGTGCAGGCAGGACCACAGGAGATCTCCCCGCTAGGCTTCCTAGCGCCTGGGGTGGTACTGGGACTGTCATGGGATGTGTGAGCGAGGAATATCCCATGGCCATGGGGTGCAAGTCACTGTGTCCGCAAGGGGAGCACCAGTGTGTCTGCAAAGCATCCCTGCTCCCCTGCCACCCAGTTCCACCCCAGACCTGGGGTCCATCCTGGTCCTCTTGAGGAGTGAGGAATATGCAACCTGTCCCACGCTGAGCTCCTCCTGAGGGTGCCAGGAGATTTCCTTCTTCTGCGGCACCAGCTGTGTATGGGACACTGAATTTAGACCACAAATTCTTTGGGGTTTTTTTGCATAGGCCTGCAAACAGCCATCATGTGAAACAATGAGAGCTGTCAAGCCAGGGAAAGGGAGCCAGCCAAACTGCGAGCGAGGGCTCAAGAGCTGGCGGAAAGAAAGAAACACTCCTCGGGAAAATTTTGCCCTGAAAAAAAACAAACTTCATTAGCTGAAAATGAGCGCTCAGTCCATTGAGATGTGCCCTGCGCCCAGACAGCAGCGTAGCAGGGGCAGGTGACCTATTTTCCTTGGAGAGGAGGGAGAGGTTGCTCTCTATCGATCCCACCCTTCCTCTATCAGTTTTTATATTAGCTTCCACGGCCTGTGGAGGAAGCAGCCAGTAATGGAGTGAATCACTCACAATGAATAAATCATCTGACTAATTTAGCTTGTTTTTCTGCTTGTGCTTCTTCCATGAGCAGATCACCATTTCCCCAAATTTATTCATTATTCAGATTTATCTAGAGGGTTTGGGGTTGATTTTGTTTTCTTCCTCTACATTTTTCACTCCTGCAAGTTAGCTAAAAAAGGCTGCTAGCTTGATTATGACTGGACAGATGAGTTGCATGAAGCTGTTCCTAGCCTTGCACTGGATGAGCTCAGCACGACTATTGCAGATATCTACATCAGTAAACAGGAAGAAAAATCAGATGCCATAAATTGCTAAAGCCAGCAGAGTCCAAAATTCCATTTCTACAGATGCATGTATCCTTGAGGGCAGAGCCTACCAACATCTCTGCAACATAAACACCCACCGTGCCAGCACAACTGACAGAAGAATGTACAATTGTCACGATTAGTGTAAGCATTTTCTGCTGCGCCTGTGGATTTTAAAGCCTGAAGGAACCATTAGATCATCAGGCCCAAGCTCCAGCACAAGTCAGGCCATCAGATTTCACCCAGTCTCTCCTGTATTGGGCCTGATGCCTTGTATTTACCCAAAACACATCTAAATCAATCCATATCGTGTTTCTGGCCAGCACCCATCTCAATGAGCAGCACATGTGCGCTGATGTCACGTCACTATCGTTCTTTTCAGCTCTGGTAAACACAATGGAGAAATCCGTGGTGCTGGATTTGGATGAGATCTATGGGATGCAGATGCCATGGGCAGATGCCATTCAGTGTCAGACCAGATTGCAGAGGGCTGGTATGTGTTATGGCAGCTACCTACTGTCGTGGATGGAGGGCGCAGGAGGGGATGGAGTCATGGGGCTGCAGGATGCAGTAGAAATGGGGAGGTCGTCTCTGTCCAGAGATGCAGCAGAGCAAACCAGTGGCTCATAACCCTGGTGGCTTCAGGCTTCACTACCTGCCCATGTATCTTTCAGCCTGTATGTATATATTTATGTTTCTCTTGCTTACTCTACTCACAGCACCCTTTCATGGAGATTTGATGTACACAGAAGAACAAGCCAGAAAACATACTAGAAGCAAATACTGCCCAAACTATAGCACCACCTGCAACAGAAAAATTCCAGGTGACTCCCACACACATATTCCCACATCAGTGGGGAGGCTCAGTAGCAGAGCAGAGTGCTCTGTCCATTAGCAATCCCCAACACCCAGGTGCAGGGCAGAGAAAATCCCTGACTCCATGGGAAATAGGGAAATGTTCCCATCCTTGCACCACAGGAGCAGCAGCTCAAGCTCTTCCTCAACAGTCTATGCAAAGACAACTAAGAAAAAAAAGAGTGTCTGCCACGCTGGATCTCAAGCTAAGCAGTATTGACACATCAAATTTTTACAGGCAGACTAATCCAAGCTCACGCAAGCTGCAACGGAGTAGTGCAACACTTCTCTGCCTGAAGAGCTGCCCAAGATGGACGGCTCTCCTCCTGCACACCCACCTCTTGCTGCACAAGTGCAGCCCCTCCTAAAAGCTATTTCCTTGCCAACCTGGGCTCAAAATGTAATCACTGTGAGAAATGTCTGCAAGATGCGAACTGGTCAGGAGCTGGGCTCCTCCTGCCAAGTTCTGAGGAACTGGCCCATGGCCAGGAAATGCTCAAAAGTAGACACAATCCTTCCTCCTCGGTCCTCAAACTACAAACTAATTAAGTGTCCAGTGCACTCATTTGGCCAAGAGGTTTGATATTGTTGCAGCAAAACCATACAGTCTTCTGGGGAGCATCCTTCTCCCTAGACCTCCTCCTAGCCTGTAATCTGAAGTTGCCAGACAGCCGCTGACATTTCCTATCCAAGTGTAAATCAGGGCTTAAAGATGCAGCTTATGTGAAAGCAGAAGCAGATGTAGCTCAGAAGACAGAAGAGGAGATTTAAAGCTACTCTAATGTACACTACTAATTGCAGCAGCATTGTACATGAGACAATGGAAACCACGTGTGGTTGGGCCACCTATGGTGTGACCAGCCACTGCTGCCACAGTTGCAGAACAGATTTACCTCTGCACACCTGAGGGTGCAAATGGGGGTGTTTTGGAACAGCCATTTGTCCTAAGGTGAAAGGAGTGGGCTTTTGCCTAGCCTGAAAGAAAAAACACATTTCTTATCCCAGAAAGGTATCATATGTGTTTGTCTATAACCATGTATGGTGTGGGTCCCAAATAACTCTTCCACTTTTGAGTTAAAGCCTTTCTTCTTTTCCAGCTGCCTTGTGTAGACAAGCCCTGAGCATAAACCAAATAAATTCCATCAAGCCGTTCCTGGCTTAATCTTTTTTCACACTACCTGAACAATCAGTTCACCCGCTTGCTCCTCTTTTCCTCCAGTTTCAAATACTTGCAATGTGCTATTTAACCATCCTTTATCCTTCCGTGTTTCGACGCTGCTATGGTTTGTTTTCCGACAACATCGTGCAATGGTTTACGTATTTTCTCCATTCCAGTTTAACTTTTTCATATGTTGCTGCTGGGAACCATCCCTTTATGGGATGACAAACATCCTGGTGCACAGCACCATGTGTGTGCCTTCAACACCCAGGGGATGGATGGGTGTACAAACAAGCCACCACTGCAGCAGAAACAGCCCAGCTACATGCTCTTATTCCTTGGTAAGTATCAGGCTACTGAAAGCAGCTTAGCTTCAAAGAAAGAAGTAGATTTAAGATGAGTACAGGGCTCTGCATGACTTACGACTTGCTTCCCTGTTTGTTTTCTCAGAACGCTGACGGGAACAGAAGTGGGGGGAGGGGAATCCTGACTATTCTGAATTAAAATGTATTTTTTAAGATATTCTTCATCACTCTATATTTTGGAGTAAGCAGCTGAAAATTGCTATGCAACTGTTTAGCCATGTCTAATTTGGTAGTACATTAGAAAGACTCTCAGCCTAATACTCTTGAGTCTATTGTAAATACTCAAACATTCCAGTCAACCAGACTGATAAAAACAATTTAACGGGGCTATTGGCAAGAATGATCTCAGATTTGCTAAAAGTCATGTCTATGTTCATGCATGCAAAGCAGCATATTTTCACTTACCAGTCTGATTGACTGGTCAAAAATCCCAATGCAAAATAAAGCTGCTGACACACAAGGAGGGTGTGAGACTGTTCTTGTCTGGATCTTGTAAACGCACAGAACATCTAAAAAGTCTGAAGACGTTTTTGAAGGGCTCTCAGAAGTTTTTCTGATGACATAATTGAAAAAACGGTCAGTCATGATTCCACAATGAATGCATCAAAGCATCTTTGGCAGTGCTGCGAGATAAAAATAAGCTCGGATTTTTAAAAAAAAAAAAGTTATACTGACATTGTTCAGGTCAAGTTAGTCTCGAGATCTGAGACATGTGTGGGTATGAGGGGCTATTGGCCTTTTCTCTGATCTGTTCACAAAACATCCCATATTTTTCCCCCATTTTATGCTCTTTTGGTGATATGGAGAGAACTCCTGTGCTGCATGGATGGAACTGATGTTTCTCATAACGTGTCTGTCAGTGTGACATGAAATTACTAGAGCAAAAGGTCATGAATCAGTGATGTTTATGGAATCAGTACAACCTTCAGAAAACAGTTGCACAAAGACTAATTCACAAGCATTTCTCCCAAAGCCAAGCTGCCTATATGTCCAGTGAAAAGTACACGTCATGGAGATATTTACGATGCATCAAACTTGCAAAAACTCTTCACTACTAAAACAACCCAGTCGTTATCTTTCTCAGCATTCTTAGGGCCACGCAATGTGTAGCTCACTGCCCCTGGAGGCTATTCTAGATGTCTTCAGAGCAAGTCTGGTAGGGACCTGGACACTGCAGTTGGAAGTGAATTTCTAACTGCCCTGGTTTTCTAACTTCAGCACTAACGTCAAAACTTTATCAAGATGGCCAGAATTAGAGACCTACAGAAGAAAATGAAATTATCCAGTTTAACATTAACATAAATTTAGAATGTCCTGGATATTCAGTATTCTATACCAACCAGGTGTCTATCCTGAGGCTGGCTGTAGTACAGTATGTCAGAGAATTGCTTTTTGAGTTCTAAGAGAGAACGGATTTCATTACAAATGTCCAGAGATTCAACTTACAGTTTGTAACATGACTAACTTGGATAAATTAAGGGGTTGAATTATAATGCTCTATGGTGGCTATAAACTGTCTGGAAACAAACTTCATGTGTGGTCAAAGACACTATGAAATCTTCCTGATGACCAGAAGTCATCCGGTGACTCGGGTCACCTCCACCCTTAGTTTCATGAGCAGGCATTTCACAAGCTGTCGTTCTGTTCATCCATAAAACTTATCATAATAGTGAATCGCAGCGTAAAAATAGTCATAGCTGTGTGCTAAGAGTTTGTTGTTTGATACCTGGGCTTGCTATTTGGAACACAGATGACGCTCTTTGTGAAACCATCTGCAAGTTTTTGCATGTCTTCAGTCTTTCCATCTTAAACTGATTTTGTTCAATCCTTGCTACACATGGTTCTTATCTATGTAAGTGTTGCTAAATGGTAGATAACGAAGATGCATTGGATCCTTAGTACTGCAGACATGATACCATTGGCAATTTATGCTTTACATGAATGATTAGATGTATCTAAAGTCCTCTTGCTTATCTTGCTCTGTGTTTGTCTGTGTTCCCATGTGTCCCTTTGATAGCTTTCATCTAGTGGGTCTCCCATATTGCTTTGCCTCTCCAAATCAGACAGTAAGTAGCAGATTGATTCCTGTGGGACACCCTGAGGGCTGACACACTTGTTTCTCCCAGGTCAGCAAACATTCATGGAGATCTCCTGCACCCACAGCTCCTACCTCTGCCAGTGTCCAATGCAGGCAGGACACAATGAAAGGAGATTATGCCTCAGCTGATCCTCCTGCATTGCCATGCCCTATCAGACACACATCATAAGCAGCAGCAGCCCAAGAAGCAGCCCTTGCCTAGGCATCACTCACATAACTAATTGCACCATGGCCACTTTGGTCCTTACCTCTTCATATGAGGTCATACAGTACTGATTAATGTGTCTCTTTGGGAGAGTTCATTGTAGTGCTGAGACTTCTACTTATTCTGGGTATTTTTTTACTTCAGCATGATTTCTCCACATTTTCATATTTGAGATGGTGACTGCTTCTGCAAAGGTGAAGATGATATTCTAAAGTGATTGTAACCTAAATAGTTGAATAGCAGATATGAAGCATTCATCTGGCTTTTACTTTGCCTCTAGCCATAGTGTTTTATGGTGGTTTAAGTGCAGCCCCAGAGATCCCAATGTAGGTTTCATAACCTTACTTAGTGAAGCACATCTTGAGGCAAGAGAATAGACTTAGGGAGTGACTGGGCACCTACTTCATGCCAACCCATTAATAGGAATGAGTACTATTTCTTCTTTGATCTACTTTTTCTTCCAGCAACCAGATGTAAGATCCAAAGCAGGGAAAAAATGAGCATCATCCTACTTGTTTGTTTTGTCATGAAGTGCTGTCTTTGGGCAAACCTTTGATTTGCCCCTAAGTTCTTAGTCTGGCAATAGGTTCAGTTCTGGGAATAGGCTTTCTCTGTTCTCACCTAACTCTTCATCCTTTGTAATTACGGTTTTGCTTTCTATACATTTTGAAGACTGAAGTTTGATCCACCATCCACTTGACCTGGGTGTTTTCTTACATATTTCTCTGTTAATTGTTTTATAGAATCATGCAACCTATTCTAGACCCTCCTTAGATAGCTCTCAAGAAATTGTCTTAGTCAATTAAATTAGTGTCCTTAATTACACCATTTAGTCTGGAAGGCATTAGTGACACTGGAACAGGGGGTTTCTGACTGATGATGTTAGTTAGATCAATTTAGAAAGCAAGAGCGATGTGAAACAAAACTCTGTGCTGGTAGGAGGGAACTGAGGAGTGGGGGAGCATCTACATTTGCCTGATAATATTTCTGCTGCTGAGCATGCTGACACACTCTGATGCATGTATCTCACACCAGCAGTGGCTCTACTCTGTAAAGAAACAGCTGTGATGGCTTTAAAGATGCTTAATTGATAGAGCACTTAGGGGAATCCTTCATCACATGGAAAGAGTCTAATGATAGCTCTTCCTTCAGCCTGTTACCTGCAAATGAACCTGCTTTTTTGTTCTTCCTCTCCACTGGCACTACAAGATCAGATACACTGTACTTTGGCTGCCATCTTCCTCAGTGCATTATTTCGGATTCCTCAATGGTACTGTAAGGCTTTTTTATGTTTCTGACACTGCTGTTACTTTGCTTGATGCACAGGTTCTTCCTTCCACCTTATCACATGTACCTCTCACATCACCTCCTGAGGCCAGCGGAAAGATGGTACATGAGGAGGACACAGTGACCATCTTCTTGTCATCAAAGTGTACAACACGGGTGAATACAACATATACAGCATACGCAAAGAGAGTCAGTAGCCCGCACTTGCCCATATTGTCACTCACAGCACCCATGGCTGTACATGCTCAGCAGCAGCTCAGCTGCTGATCGCTTCTCAGTCACTCTCAGTGGCAGGAGCAACAGCACATGCCTGGAGCATGGTGCCCAAACCCCCAGAGGATGTGGGAAGCAGAAGCCAAGGTATCTTGCACCCGTGTGACATTTCCATATGATAAATGCAACAAGCTGGCACAACCTCTGTGACAAAGCATCTGTTGGGATTGCGTTCAAGGAAATCAGGCTACAGTCGTATCCTCAGGTCACTCAATACCCAGGGAAGTAAGAAAATGAATTCAAGCTTTTTTAAGTGTAAATATACCTAGAGGATAAAAGCCAGGCATTGGCTGTTCAGAGAGGGCCAAAGAACACACAGCGTGTTATTGTACCAGGGAGTCTCACAAGTGGTTATACAGCCTGGCATGGCTCGTTTTGAAGGCTGAAAGCTCCACTATCCCGAGATCCCTCTTCTCCCTTCTCTAAGAGGATTTCAATAAAAAAACCAAAACAAAACCTTGCCGAATGCAGCTGTCGGATAATGTAACACACAGCACCACTGTAAGAATGGATCCATGAGCCCTGGCCAAACCCCAGTCCTTGTCAGTACCCTTGAATGAAACTGTCCCCGGGAATCTGCAGAGCAAGGCTGCGCATTTCGGAAGCTCAAAAGAGAGTCAAAACAAAACCGAGCGGAGCAGGAAAAGCAACGTAGACATGTCAAAGAGCTGCCCGCATGGCTCAGCCAGCGGCCAACCTAAAGCCACCGCCACACAATTGCTTGTGAAGCTCACAAAGGAGCCAGATGCTCCTGTCAAAATTATACCTTCCACAAATCAACATGGGAAACCTGCCACCATCCTGCCTTAAAAGGAGGAGAACTGAGACCATTTTCTTGGCTAAAAAAATATATTTTCAACGAATTAGCTGAAGAAAGAACAGGAGATGTTTGCTTTGGACAAGTATATTTCCAAGCATGTCATCCTCACAAAAGATCTTTCTTTTGCTCTGCTTTCATGTGGCCTTGAAAGCAAATATCTGATGGATATGATCAGGCTGTCTTCGCATCTCCAAACAAGGCGAGGGAGCTGGTGGCAAGTGGGATTCTTCTGTTCCTCTGAGCTAATAGATATTAGGAAGGAAAATGCAGTTCTTGTCTTGGCTGGCTTCAAAACACACTTTTCATTCACAACGTGCTTCTTGTACCCACAAAGCTCAACAAGGCAGTGAATATCATCGGCCTTGTTCAGAGGCATGAGGAAACCCATTGCCCGAGGTCTCACTGCGCAGAAACAGAACTTCAGCCAGTGAAACTGATTCCCGGCCAGCAGGCTGCACCACCTCAGTCTCTTCCATGGTGCTTTAAACCTCGATCAAAATTTAAGACAGTGGAGGGTGTGCCTGAATTAGCTCAGAGTCTCACCGCTTGCCCTGATTCTCAGATTGATTGTTGTAATTACCTGCTCCACAAGCAAATGTATCTTGACTCTTTCTTCATCCGAGACTTGGGGCCAAGCATGAATCAGAAAAATAACCGGCTGTGACTTCCTCACAAAATTTGCCGCCCATCTAAGTTGTAAACACCGCAGCTCACCTCCCACCCAGTTCCAAACACGGGTAGGCAAACTCGCTTCGTGTTACCATGTGGTTTGCTTCTCCCCTATTTTTAATTTCTGAAGAGAGCCACCTTAACAAGCCATATAAAATCCCACACACTACAGGCTTCAGCCACGCCGAGTCTGTTCAGATCTTGGTATGGCAACAGGAAGAGACATTCCCAACCTTTCAGCCTCGTCTTCCTGGAGACACGAAAGTCAAATAAGATTTCAAATGCAAACCTCAGACTCATACCCTCTACCTAACAGTACAGGAGAGGGAATTATTGGCATAACCTCATCTCAACTCTTTACATTTGTAATACTTTTCAGGATGAAAATACTCAGTGTGGGAAAACGTAGCAGCCTGTAAGTACAGGGTTTGTACTTTCTGTATTGGCTATAGAGTAGATCACATCCACCCTCCTCATTCCTGTTAACGAAGTGCTTATACTTTACAGATAACTAATAACCCAGTGACTTCCCCAGTTTTGCTAGGTGCTCGAGCAATTGCTGTGGTACATCCTCTTGTGCTGCTACAACGCCTCACCTTGCCTTCACTGGCTTTTGCGCTTGCCAGAACTCACATGAATTCTCTAAACGGGAATGAGGCACCAACTGCCCAGTGCAGGATAACTTTGCGAGATGTGAATTCCTGACTCAACAGATTCATAAACTTTCGATGAAGAAGTAAAGACAGTTGGATGACACAGGTGATGTAAAGAGTTACACAAACACAAAAGAGCAGAGTAAATCGTACGTGTTGATTCACCATTGCTATTAAAGTAAATCTAACACTGGACTTATTTTTATGGCCCCTTTGCATTTATGCTGCTGTGTTTAAATGGTATTTTAGAAACTGCATAAAGACTAAGATTTTAACTGGAGTACAAACCTATCTGAGCTCAATTGGTCATTGTGTTGTAAATTATGAACACCAGAAAAGCATTAGGTCCTAAATTTAGACTGAAATTTAGGGGGGAAATCTCTTATATCTTTTCTTTCAACATCTCTGAGCTAGAAACCTTCCAATAATTTCAAAACCATTTTTTTGAGCACTTGTGGAGTAAAACTGCCCACTCTCGGATGATCATTTAACTTTTTTAAGGTTTTAGCTTTAAAAGGGCAGTGGAGAAAGAGACGTGGAAAGGAATTGTGCAGAGGAAAGAGCGCACGGGCATTTGTAGGAACAAAAATGTTTGCATCAAACTTCATATGTGTTGGGAAGGATGTCTGGTAATTAAAAACAAATCCAGAAAATTACAGCTGAGCTGAGAGGGTCTTGCAAATGCTTTTCATTTCAAAGTCTGTTGATAGTTACAGCACAACTGCAATTCTGCTCGTCTTGTAAAGGAAGGACAGACAAACAATATAATTGTGCTGGTGGAGCTGTAGCGATGCGATTGTGACGGTGAATATATAGGCAGATGAGCACCTAAAAATGAGAAAGTTGTTCCCAGCAGAGGTAAACAGAAGCAGATTAGAACTGAACTATTTCAGCGGAAGATAAGCACGTCCCTGCCAAATACATCTTTCTAATATTAACTCTGAACTGCCCAAAACATAGTCCTCAAATCCTACATGATTTAGTCGCTTGAATCAGATCTTCAAAACAGCTTGTGCAGGATAGACCTAAAAGTGTCTGAACAAAAGTGTATCAGTACATTAGATTAATTATTACTCATAGTTCCCATCTCTACTACGTCTGTCTTATTCAGCAATTACTTACTTAGTAATTGCAATTGATTCCTGCAGAAAAATTGTATCATCTCATTATCTGCTAAGTGGTCCTGCCCGCATAATGCAAAGACAGGATGTTATAGACACTACCATAAAACAGTTACAGAAACTGGGTTTTCATTTGTGTTTTCTGCCTATGCCCATGGATGTTTGCACACCTGGTGGTCTGTGTGTGACGTGAGAAGTTACCAGCTGGGAGAGGAGCCAGTGGCAGGAGCAGCACCCATCCGTCCGTTCACCTTCCCAAGTGTGGCACTGCTCGCTTCTCCTGCTCCCACAGTCGTTATTTACCCACACGTCACTCAGTTACTGCAGTCTCTGCACACTCCTAGACTTCTTTGCACGTTTTGTGTTAACTTAGCATTTTATTGCTATCGTTTGGGAGTAGAATGAATGCTAATCATTAAGTTTTATATGAATGTTTCTATTACGTGAAGCCTTATAGCACATGTGCTGAGTTAAGGGATGTTGCCTGTGTAAATGAAAGATAATTCCACATTAAAAAGACATTTTGTGGAGCATCTTTATTCAGTTACGTTTCAGCTGATCTAAAAGGCTCCTATCAGCACTAACACAGAGGGGTAAGTCTCAGGAATGTAAGTGTAGATAATAGTTTGCTGGGCCAGGATACTATTTCTCTGCCATGGATTTCAAAGAGACTTACTGTACATACTGGTTCTGGCATTCGAAACTGCAGGCTTAGCTGGGGGATGGGGAGACACGGAATGGGAATAAAGCATTTAATATGAACAAAACATTTTTTGTGTAAGGCAGATTCTTTTCGTCTCCATGTGCCATTCAGTCAGCATTTTTTGAGTCTTTACCGATGCTCTCACTCAAGCAAAGTGACTCTTGAAAATGCACCATTACAACTTAATATATCCAGTATGTAATTTGTACTTAACAGAAAGATGCTTAGGACCATTCGCCTCAGCCCTAAGACTTTCAGTTGCACAGTGGGAGGTAGTGATTCAATGAAACCTTTGTTTTTAATCTTCTGATACAGTCACTAAGGCAGTGGGCTGGCTTGAAAATTACACCAGTCTTTTTAATCTCGGCTTTTCAAGCAGTAGTTAGTTTGGAGCATCCAAACAGAGGCATATCATTTCATGGGCAGAACTACCACCCTTGGACACTCTGTTGTGTCGAATGTGCCAAAACTGATGCCTAAGACAGACGGAGGGAAATGAAGAAAGTTGCCCGGCGAGCATGGCTGTTCCTGGAGACGCAGTCCCAGCCGGTGAGTACAGTGCAGCGCAGCTCAGTCACGTTTACTTTGTTTCCTCCTCTTCCTAAAGTTAGATTACGTTTCCCCGAGCGAACACAATGATGCCAAAGCCGGACAACGCCAGGTCTGAATCACTTCAAAGCAGCCCCCTGTTTTCAGTGAACATCACCCGTCTGCTGCAGCCCCGCAGAAAGCACATTGCTCTGCATAGCAAGTTGGGTGGCAGCGGGTCCTTAATATAAAACTGTTGCCTAGTGTTCCCCTAAGCTCTGCCCTCCTCTGAAAAAAAAATCCCTCATAATTCAGGCAACAGCTGGAAAGCTTAGCTTAATGGTCTGTGCTTAAATGTGGAAGGTCACAGGGTGCTGATCTAAGGAGCGGAGAAGTCTTGCTCAGCCGACTGTTGACACTTAGTAAACGGAGGAGGAGGGGACTGTGTGTGCATCTGAGAAAGCCATACCCCGGCCGGCGAAGAATAGGAAGCAACTTCTATTCAAGATTTGCAGGGGTCCTGGACCCAGTAGGGAAAAGCAACAAGGCCCTTCACTGCCGCTAAGTTACCTTGTATTATAACAGGATTAAAGTACATTTAGCTTCTCTATTAGCATACTTTAGCCCCATTTAGCTTACTTGATGTTTCCGATGGCCTTTGATCAGCCTTGCATGGTGCTGGTCAGCTTCAGGACACAGCAGTCAAAAAGCGAGACTGTGAAATTATCCTGATGTTGAATCTCACAGGAGATATTTCTGGCTGTTTTCATTCACTCATCCCCAATATTCGAGTGGCTTTCTCTCTCTCTCTCTGCCCCCTCCTTCTTCCCCATCCTCAGTCAAGAAAATAATTTATACATTGTTCAAAAAGGGGGAGAGGGGGAGAGAGAATGAGAGAGAGATATTGAAAGGAATAGGTAGCTTAGTGACCAGTAATAATTAGCTCCTTGTTTGAAATCCGTGCTGCCTTGTGTGCCGGCGCTGAAGCATCTATGAAAAATACTATAATTTCTACAGTGTCTGGCTTTTTATTGCTTACATTTGCATATAAATTAAATCCATATTGTAGCTTTAAGGCAAGCTAGGTTTAGAACGCCGTACAGCTCAGGGTCCTATTGTTTTACATCTACTTTCTATACTGTGGTTAAATGAAAAGGGAGGAGAAAGTAAAGGAGGGAGAAAGTCAGCCTTGTAGCATTTTTAATTGCCTCTCTGGCAATTATGGCCAAATTAATATTTAAACTTTGTAGTGCTTTGAGAAATTGTTTACAAAAGCCACTTCCCGGTGTTTGGTGCTCCCTGTGCCTACAGCAATATCTATATTGGAATCTGTTGTCGAAGAAAATGAAAAATAATTAAAGATAAATTCTGTTCTTTTTAAAAACGCTTTACGGAAACGCACGCTGGTAATTGAACCGTAAATATTTCACATATAGGCATGATCCTTACTCCCAGTAGCAGCCTGGAAAAGCCATTGCCAGCCGATGTGCTTTTCACCTGGTAAGTGTTTATGTGCACAAAAAGATCTTGTATCCTTCACTTCACTTATTTTTGTCTTCCTCCTCTGCTGTATGCTGCCGTCTCTGCTCGAGCAACTTAGGTTGGCCATTCAGAGTTCCTGCATCAGCATGGCTCAGAAATCCACAGGCTGCTAACACTAACACATCAGAACAGAGCCTGGGAAGACAAGAGACATTTGCAAAGATGAGTAACAAGAAGCAAATGGCGCCTCAAAGTCTCCCTTTAAAAATTCTTTAATGAGATACAGTGCTTTTTTTTTTCCATTCTTTTCTTGGGCTAATGCCTAGTATGTACCAACCACTGGGCCACATTTTTAGGAAACATCTAAATCAAAAGTCAGAAGATTACACAGGGACATAAGAAAATCTTAAGATGGCAGGAGGCCAGGAAGCCCAGCTAGGCTTGCCCTCTCCTCCAGCTAGCAGTTGTTCTCCATAATATACTGCTTTTCTCCCCCTCTCTCTCCATATGCTTCTTGCTCTATTTGAAATCTGGTCAGATCGGTCGCTTCTAGAGCATCTGTTAGCTTATAACACATACCCTCTGGAACACAAAGACGTGTTACGTCGGTGCAGTGCAAGACCTCACTGGAGCTGTGTCCCTAGTCCTCATATTCGACATTAGCTCCAATAACGGCAGCACTGCTCCCTGTGGCTCCCCCCAGAGCCCTTCACAGCTCAGCGAGGTCCCCTCTTAATCTTTTCTCTTTGTGAGGGTTACAGACCTAGTTGCACTAACCATTTTGGAGCCTCCAATCTTGAAGTCATTCTGGGACTTCGTTGCACTATATCCATTTCTGCAATATTCCTTCTGCAATTAGGTAATCAAGACCGTGCCGCTTCCCCGTGTGGCCTCTCGAGTTCAATTTTGTTTATCAGCTTGTTTATCCCTTATTACATGTTTTAAAGATTGTGGTTGCAATAGCATCAGTTGGGCACATTGCTCGCCTTCACAGCTGCCTGCTTGGTGTCACAATTTCCCTTTTCTTCTTGCCTGTGGCCCATTTGCTTGTTTTGTCTGAATTTTGCAGCTGTTCGTATTGATAGAAGATGATGCAAATACTTGCATGCACGGTGAATTTTATAAAGAGTCTCCTGCGGACACCAACGGGAGCACAGCACGGACTGACACGTGGGTGACTAGTGGGACTGGTTTAGCCTGAGTTCTGATGGACAGGGCTAGTCTCTGGTTATGGAATTAGAAGACACCTCATGCAAAGATGTCCTGCCCGTGTTTGTGTGCATCAGCATGGCCAGGCTGGAGATCCCGGACGCTGCCCGACTTCACACACAGAAGGACAGGGCTTGCCAAGTCCGCGCTAGCACTGTAAATATTCTTCCCAAGGCAATTGACTATCGTCTGCAACAACTAAAGTCTCACTTCTGTTTCCACCACAATAAAATAATTGCCTTAGACTTACAGACACCCGTGTGTACATCCAGGGCTTTCTTATCAGCTGTAAAACAACACTCTAAAACCCTTCCCCTCGTTAATCTTTGGAGCAATACAACTGATAGTTGACATAAAGCTCCACAGGTTTTTTCACCTGACATAATCTTGTACCTATCTTCATTTTTAATTCTGCAGCCTCTCCCATTGCTCGGTGAGCCCCTCCTTTACCTCAGAGCACTTTGGATCAAGCTCTGATTTAATAGCTATGTGTTTCCTTCCTGCTCCTCGAGACTGTCACTCTAAAACACATCATGTTCTGGTTTCGGAGGCGGCTGCTTGGTTTCTGGTAACTCCTGTTGCCCAGGTTATTTCAGCACAGGATCATTCTGGGTCAGTCCCAGCCCTCCTAGCAATCACCTGGCCATGGTGGGTAGTTTAAGGATAAGCAAGGGCTGAAGCACTACTAAGGTTCTTCTTCTGGTTTCTGATGAGTTTCACTGGTGAGACACAAAAACCTGGGGATCAGTAAGAAAATAATGTGGTGACATTTCACCAATGGAGGAAAGCAAGAGAGACCTCTCACTCCTGGGGGTCCCTGTGACCTGGGGCTGTAGGAACCAAGGACAGCCCCACACTTCTCCTGGGGTACCTGGGGCACAAGTCTCATCACATCCCATTCATCATACGAGGAAAAAAAAAATTTCCCCAGATTCAGGCTGTCTGAGCACTTGTTTGCCAGCCTTGATCTGCAGAAATGCCTTTTCTTTGTGTACCAAGGCTGCCCATTCCAGGGTTGCTTCTCCAGCCGTGTATATCACAGAATCACAGAACATTGGGGATTGGAAGGGACCTTAAAAGATCATCTAGTCCAATCTCCCTGCCAAAGCAGGATCACCTAGACAAAGTCGCACAGGAACATATGCACATTCATGGTGAAGAAGTTCCTTCTCATATTTATGTGGAACCTCCTCTGTTCCAGCGTACGCCCATTGCCCCTTGTCCTAGCTGATCTCACAAGACCGCACCAGCAAGCTGTAAGACCCTACACGTACTGCACGTATATAGTTAGGTATCTAGCCTGCCTTTTCCCCGTATCAGTCTATTAGCTACTTGTTTTTTCCTGCTCTTATGCTTGATGTAAACCTCACCCTATCAACGCAAAGGTGGCAGTGAAAACGGCATTTATTAAGCTCTTTATTTGTATTGGTTCCCTTCCTAAATGTTATAATTTTAAGCCTTTCTCTCCCTGTGAATAAGGATTCTTGACAGCACTGACCAAGGCTTCAACCATAACCAAGCACAGCTTATGCTGACGTTTGAAAATGGTTGGTTCCTTGTTTGCCTTTATCTTTGCTCATTTGCTGTCTCATGCTCCTTCTCATGGTGGGATAAACTGGAGCACAAGGGGCCCCATATTCTGCAGTCTGTGGGGATCCATTTAAAACTGCCCACTCCTGTGAAATTTTCACTCTTCACTTGTTGACCAACAAGATTTAATCTCAGGCAACTGCGTTTTATGAGAGCAAAATAAATTGAGTCCATACTTCACGGCATTTTCTATTTCCCTATGAGTGACTTCTGTGTTTGTTAGCTGTTCAGATTTTAGCTCTGTGTGTTACAAACCTATCAGGTGCCTTCAGTATTGGTTTCAAAATAGGTATTAAATGCCTCTCTCGCACCTTGTAACTGCAGCCATTTCCAGACGTACTGAAGAACTTTTCTGCTCTTCAGCCGTCAAAGATTATACACTGAGAATAAATTACTCAGCTGGATGCGTTGTTTGTAGGCAAACCCAGGCAGTGACAGTATCAGTAGTCCCTGTGTTTAAAAGCATGTAAAACACTTTCTGTTTTTCAGTGCTTTACATTGCAATCCTGGAAACAGCAGCCCAGCGACATCCTCTGCACAAATGAGGATGCTGGCAAAGATGTCCTGAGGTATCACAGCTGTCAGCCCAGTCCCTCAACCTTCGTGCTATGGATGAGCCCTCCCAGCATGGGAGTGGGAGTCCTGTGGGACTGGGGTGCTCTGGAAGACATGGGTGGCTACACCAGGCAGAGGATCCATCCCTATTTCATTCCTTTCAGCTCCTGGTGATGGCCAGGCTTTGTGTACTCTCCAGTTTTAGTCTCAGTCCTCACAGAAAACAATCGACAATATTTCCAGTGATCTCCTTTCACCCATCATCACAACTTGGATTCTCTTTTGTTTTTCTTTGTTTTACTATTTTTCAAAGAAAAATAATGTGCTTGCTCAGTGTCAATTGATATTTCCAGCATCAGGCAGTTTTCAGAGGTTTTCCCCACTTTTCCTTTTTGTAATTTCATGTTGCAAGACCACGTTGTCACCTGCATCGGTGCTATCACACTGCTGTCCTTCAATGACAACATCCCATTTCCTTTGAACTGATGGATTATGCAAGACTGCATTCACAAAGCTAGTGTCAAACTAGAAACTGGGACAGAAGTTGTTGAATTTGATGATTTTTGTTGTATATTTGTTGTTTGTCTTTCCACAACCTGCACTTCCTAGGATGTTCTCATACAAATGGTGAGTTTTGCCCTAAAGTTGACAACAATCCAGTCAAGTTGAAATTTGCCTGAAAGCAGTAACAGGTCATAAATTCTACATGAGTTTGTTGAGCACCAAAAATGGTAGCTAAATGAAAATAACCCATCACAGACTATCTCAGATAACTTCAGCATCTAAATTTTAGTCTCAAGGTCTGCGAAAGATTTTCCATGGGGAACAGAAAGAGACAGGCACAACCAAAGGGAATGCTGTCCTTCCTCATCCTCGTAGGATGAAGCACCTTTCTGAAATACCAGTTTAACTCCCTTCAGAAACAGAAGGAGCTCAGAAGACAGGTTTAGGTATACCCCTAGCTTTTAGCTAGCTACAGGCAAATATCTTGCTATGGACGGCTGACAAATAATCCATAATTCTGATATGTTTGCAGAAACAATTTGTCTAAGCATTTTGACAGAACAAATTGAAGGGGGAAAAAAAAGTCTGCTTGCAGGCAAACTACAAGCATAAAAGATGACTACATTCCTTTAATTAAAAAATCAGTGTAAATAGTCTTCTTGTTGATATTAAGTATGTTTGTGAAGCAGAAGTAGTTTAAATTAAACTTTGTGTATGATAAATACAGGGACAGGCTTCTCACTGTGCATTTGATGCTTCATTACTGCTAAATATAAATCTAATCTATTCACATTTGACTAGTAAGGACTGGAAATATATTTATTTTTTTTAAAGGTACCCTTAAAGTCAAGAAACTGGCATTTGTATTCTCCCAGCTTGTTCTACTTCCTGGATATTTCATGAGTCCATTGGTTATTCTTGATTCTGCCTTATACACAACAAAGTTCTCCAGGGTAAAAGAGAGGTGTGGTGTGCTCATTTCCTCTTATTCTTTCCTATAATAGCTGTAATTCCTCCATTACTTTATCACCTGCAGCAGCTCAGTGGGTGGAAAGACTGTCCAACACACGTGCTGCACCTTGCCTGGTAGGTCAGGCGTAGCAATAATACAAATCGTTTTCTTCGGAGAGTTTCCCATTTGTAGATGTTCTCTCAGTTTCTTGAGGACACAAACTCTTCTTCTGGGTCTCATGTCAGCATTGAGTGTTAACTCAGCTTCTTGGGGAAGGGTCAGAATACTTTCAGGGAAAGAAATGTAAACTATCTACAGATAGTTTACTCTTCTCCAGCCCCTTGAAGCTCAGCCTAAGCAGATGCCCTGTCGTGCAAATGCCTTAACTTTTGTCACTTTTAAGGCAAAGGGGGCCGCTAAAGGCTTGTGACTGTGGCATTATGTTGGATCTGTTTGGTGTGAATATTGGAGATGTAAGAAGAAAGGAGAGAAATCCCTTGAAATAAAGACAGTCGTGAAAAGATAGTCCCCGGACAAGTGTCGGAAATAGATGCTGCCATTTCTATGGCACAGAAAGCAAAAAAGGGAAAAAAATCAGTTTAGAAAAATCGCTCAGCTCTTCAAACACCACTGAGAAATTTGCTAGGAGAATACTGAACTTAAGTTATAGAGCACAGCTTAAGATATTTTGAAATCTTACATGGCAGAACAAATTCTCTTTCCCACACTAATGGCTGTCTCTGTCCGTCTGTCAGCTCAGAGTTCAATCACGTATTCACAATAAAGTATGGGTCAAGTCCTAGAATGTCTGTGTCTTATAGTCTTATTCTTGGCTGACAAGTGCTACATCTAAATCAGTGTATGGCATTAAGTTATAGCCTGAAAGCAGGCTAGAGTGGGAAGACCAGTTCGGATGAGGAGTGCTTCTTGTTCCCTCCAGCCCTCGACCCCACTCAGGCTGCCGTTGCTCAAAGATACAACTTCCAGCATCACTTTATCTAATTGTAATTCTGCAAAGTGAGCGTGTAGCTCAATAGTAATATTGTGTGGGACTTGTTTGGGCAAGTTCCTATCATCTGGCCTGAGTCAAAAGATTACACACCAGTAATAGAAATTCATTCAGAGCAAAGATATCCTGGCATAATAAGACCATCTTGCTTCATGTAATTATAATTCATGCACCCAGAGACAGCTGTCCATCAGATATATTGTATTAGCTGGCTTTGATTTCTATAATGAGTTTTATTAGTATATTTATGAGGAAGAACACTGGCATATAAAGAAGTTATGAATAAGTTATTATGTGTGCAGCACCACCATTTGGGATCTTCTACGTCTTGCAGAGAAGCAAAGTCTGAATGGATATAGACACTGAAATACTCCCCAAAACGTGATCCATGCAAATCTACTTCATAACACACAGCATCAACACTACCCACAGCTTTGTTTCACAGCCACTAAGTCATTGAAACTGCATTGAGAAGAAATCTAAATGGTGTCTATAAAATCAAAACAGTGAACAAGAATGTGACGGTCTAACTCCTCTTTGATGCAACGTCAATGTGGTGTAAAAGGATCCTTCGGATACAAGAACTCGTTCCATCTGGCCTCGTTCCTCACATGCAAGATTATTCTTGCTGTGCTACATGAGATGCACTGAATTTAGAGGGTTTCAAGAGAAGATGGTCAGATCTGCCAAAAAAATGTGGAAAGTTATAGAAATATGGGACCAAAGCAGAGTGAAAGGCACTATAGTTACTGCTTGTAAAGATTATGAGACAATAACAGCCGGCAGCGCTGCAGCTAAATGATAGAGAGCAAAGTAGAAAGGAGCAAACACTAAGTTTCAGCAGCTCTGGAGATACACATCACTGGAGACAATTTTCTATAAGCCAAACACATAAATGTAAAATCTTTGCTAAATCAATCAAATGGTTAACTGTGGTTAATAGTTTTGCAGCCTGAAGTTGGTTTTGAAAATGTCTCTCCTTGAACAGGACAGGCTCAGGACTGTGCTCACTGATATTTGTAATGTACTTGCTCCTCCTCAAAGTTTTCAAAGAGCTGCCTTCTGCAAAGATAAACTGTTCACCCCCTTGTCCCTCAGGTCTTCAAGCTGTGCCCAGACCATGCCTGTCATGCTGGTAGACTGAGAGACTTCAGACAACTGAAGGCAGATGCTGCAATATCTAGGGGGAAATTAACTCCCGTGCCAACATTTCCTGGTAAAGAGTATCCTGTGGTCCAATTGTACCTCATTAAAGCAGTTTGACCAAATACTTCAGGTTTCCTCAGCTACCAGACAAAAGACCAGATCTGTCTTGTAGCTGAAGTCTAGACCACACACCACTACCCTTCAGCTTTTCAACAGCCAGCACATTACTTTTTTTTAAGAGATAAGCCAGCACGTCACACACTCTTCACAAACCCTGGACTGTTAAAGAAGTGATCTTCATAAAAAATATTTGATTTTAAGGGGACAAATACATAAGAAGTCAAGGCAATATCTGATTAATGACAGGGTCTATAAGCAAAGGGTAAGAATGCAGCCCTCTGCCGTGCACAAATAACAAGAGCTGGATGCTGTGGAAGCCCAAAATCTCTCCATTGTCCCCTAGATAGTCCCACTTAAGCAGGAAAAGAGGCCAAATAAAAGTTCTCAACAGAGCTCCGAGGCTGGCCAACCTGTTTTGGGTCTACCCTCACTAGCAAGACCATCAACAACCTCCAATACCTGTGCCTACATATCCAACACCAAGCTCTACTGCCATTAGTTAATCATGTTCACTGCGGCAATAACTGTAGGTGGGGTGTCCAGTTTGATGTTTAGACCTTAGAACTGACTTCTGCCTTGCTAGCCAAAAATGCCTTGTTGCCTAAAGGCTTCTGTACACAAGAGTAGTTTGACATCACCACTGAAGTTCACCCACTGCCTGGCTGCTGGGCTAACTTGTCACTGTGAGTAAGAAGGTAAGCAGAGTCAACAGAGACCTGATTCTGTTGCTGCAATTATCTCAAAGTAATTCCTTAAAGCTGAAATTTCCCAAGGAGACAAGAAAAGTTGGTTATGAAGACTGCTTCTTTGAAAGAAGAAAATAAACTGCTGATGAGTGGTGGGTCCTGTAAAACACCTGCACAGGGCTCAGATTGGGCATAGCCTCAGTGTCCCTTGCTTGACCTCCAGCAAGACCGGAAATTGTAGTAAAATTGTACTTGACACTAAAGAATTTACTCCATGTCCAGAAAGAAAGTGAAAACTAGTGTGATGCTGAATTATCTTATTGGGACAGTAATTGGAAAAGTCCCCACAGCAATAAATATTCTTACGCTGTCGCCATGTGCAAAGACCCTGGATTAGACAGGTTGTTTACCGCTCACAACCACTGAGCTATTCACCCCTTTGCTGACACTGGTGAAGGGCAATGCAATCGTTCTTGGCCCCATTCCTAAACACAACATATTGTTTCCAGAGCCCTTTATGCGACCATCACTCCAATTAGGAGCTAGAGTGCCTTCACAAATGTTCTGTCCTCCCACTTTGTCAGACAGAGATGGTCTGAATACCGCAGTAACCTCTGAGAATGGGAAAATCACAGAAGAGGGCATTATGGATCATAATGGCAGTGAATGGCAAGAAGAGATGGTTACAGAACTTCATTAATTTTAATCAAAAGAGTGTACTGTCAGAGCAAAGATATCCTTCTCCTAATGGGAGCACAAACTAAAGCAGTAGCTTTACAACATCCTTTGATGCCCCAGGATAGCAGGACCCCCAGAGCTGACTGTTGTATCCCACAATAGTTCATTAGTATTGAAATTCCTAATTCCCTTTATTGGATCTGAGTTTTGGCTTCTACCATCTGACCCCTGAAAAGCCAAAACCTTCAGAGTGCTTTTTGCTGTGCTGTTCCTCACTTTTGGCATTTATCCCTTCCCTTTTAGAACTAGCACGTGCCTTTGCCACAGTGAAGGGAAGGAAATAACCATTTTATCTCTATGCAAGTTATTAGCATCATGCAGGCAAAGAACTCACCCTCCAAATCATACTCACATTGCTGTTATCTTCTAACTGTGGGGGACATATGTCTATATTTGAGCTGAAAATTAAAGACAGGAGGATGGAGGTTACATCTTCTCCTTCTGGACATGCATTTCATTCAAAATAGGGTTTTGTGACTCACCATCTTCTAGCTGGGGCTCTTGAACAGACAGGTGTTTCCCACAGGTGGATCTGAAGGGAGCATCCATGGAGTTAGAACAGATAAGTAACTCCTCTGTCTGACATAGTAGGTTAAAAAAACCACAGTGACTACAGAGTCTATCAAGCACCCTGTCTAGAAAGAAGTACCAGTAAGATCCTGCCTATCCAAGCACCCAGTCCTTGCACATTGTTTACTTTTCCTTCACATTTCTCATGACACTGTCCCATAAAAACATCCATCAAAACCCACTGACCTCACAAAGGTTGAGAAAGTTATTGATTCACCTTCCTTTCTCTTTCCATACAAGCTCTTCATCCTCAGACAATGAGGGAATGAAGGACGACAATCGTATATCTCTTAGAACCAGGACAAAGTAACGAACTTGAAAGAGAAGATGAGATAGGAAAGAGTTAACGAGGTTTATAGTTTTTTCCAGCCAGCAATTATTCAGTCCCTAAAAATGCTGGTAGAACAAAATGGAAAACGAACAAGGTCCCAGCAGACAAATGATTAGGATTTAGGAAAAGAGAGTAGCAGGTTTTGACCCAAAAGAAAGAGAAAAGAGCGTTTTAACAAGATAGGCGCTCAGACTGCACTCAGCCTGTAGAAACTCGTTAGATTTGGATTTTGTCACGTCATTAAAAAATGAAGGACGTTTTCCTACTTTTTACCCTTTTGTTTTGAAAATGGGATTGTATGTTAGCATTTGTTTTACCAGCATCTCTGTGCTTGTGGAGAGATGCGCACCCGAGCACCATGAGCCCTGGCAGCCTTGTGATACCCAAGCATAAACACAACCTGGAGCAAGAGCCTGGCAGCTAACTGGGAACAAAACATGCAGCTGATTAACACTGCCAGAGAATTTTTATAGAGAATGTTGTTTTTCTTTAATTTTCCTTTCCCTCTGCAGCTTTCCTCGGAGCGATATCTGCAAATAATCTCCACGCTCCAGCTGATTGGGGTGCAACTCCCTGCACGCAGCTAATATTGGCACGGTGACATTTTAGCTGGTTTCGGTGGACACGAGCAGGTGCAAGACATGACCCGCGGGAGTAGGGCTGCCCGTCCCTGCAAAAAGGATGTGGAGGTGCTGGGGAGGGTGTCTGGCAGCTCTGCCGCCTGCCTTGGGCTGGACCCACAGCTCCTGCCCGCACTTTGTACATTGGCTTTCACGTTTAATAAAGTTGTGGCCCCTTGGCTTCCACCACAACACAGTTTCCAGTTTTATTTCCCAAGGGTTCATAGCAAGAGTAGCACACAGTAGTTATAATGTGTCATAAAATAAATATTAGCAAAAGCACTCGCGAATCTCTGCCAGTTTGGAATTTGCTTGGCATCACACATCCTCTAACGCGGGTCTCCAAAAGCAAAAGTTGTCTCTGCTGATGGAGGAGGTTGGCTTGTTTACTGTAGTTTTGTTTCTTCCTCAATCAGCTGTCACAGCTAATAAAGGTAAGCACTGCTACAACACTACCATGCACAGTGCCCTAATCACATTGCTCTCGAAATTAAGTCTGTCAGCACTTCAGCTATAAACCCATGTTGCAAGAGCTTAATAACGCCACTGTGAATAAAACAAAATCACTTCTAAACTTAAACTCAGTGTGCAAGACTTCTGCCTATGGGGCCACATTTTATTTGTTGCTGGGAATACAAGAAGTGTGCCCAAAATGGTTAAACAGGTCAAATCCTTGACAGAAACACGGTGTACCTGGGCTCATGCACGCGCACTGGCATGAACATCCACACGCACGTGTAAGTTACTTCGTGTGATATATTTTACGTCCCTACTTGCATAGGGGGGAAATAAATGCATCAGAAGTCAACTACCATTTTCCTCAGGTTTTCAACTAATCTCAGTCTCTACTCCTTTTCTGAGAGGTTTTCCTTTTTCCCAAGAACAATAGATTTACACCCACCCAATACAAACTACGCTGGCCTGAAGCCGATGCAGCTGAGGTAAAACCCCATCCTAGAGCAGTAGCTGTTGTTTTATGGATCAAAATGTCCCGTCTTTGAAGTTGAGTCTTAATAATGTCTTGCAGAAACGCCCCAGGGCAGAGCCTTTCTCTGCCACAGACCTCTTGTACGACTTTGGGCAAATCATTTAGCTCTCTATTCCTCAGCTCCATGATTGAAAAAGGGGAATAACTAAGTTGCTCTACTTCATCAAACAACAGTAATGATACACACGCTACAAAATGCTCTGAAGTGTCTGTGATGAAGACTACCTGCTAGTTGAAGACCGAGCTAGGATGGGGAGCCTCAATCCCCCTCTAAATTTGTGGTAGCTTCTAAGTCCAGAAATACTGTTCTAAACCAGTTTTAAACTTTATTTTTTTAAAAGGACATTGATCAAATATACTTGTTCTATTAAAACACCGTATTTTTTTGGTCCCAGTAAATAACCACGTAGATGGCACATGTGGTATGCGGTAAGACATACAGCTTTGCTGTCGCAGTTTGTGAGGCTGTGCTGGAGCTGATGGGGCTGGTGGAGTTGTTTTGCTCTGTTAGGTCAAGATTACCCCCTATCAAGACCCCTTATGACTTAGATGGTGTCACATGAAATTTGCCCATCTACACAAGGAGGAGCAGAAAATAACTGCCTGGAGACAGTGAGACCCCACCACCAGGATGTTCTCTTTCATCCTCATCCTCGCCTCACCAGGGAGGCTCCCATCCTAGCGCATAAGGGGAGATGTCGTGGGACAGCTCTGGGGCACAGACCTGGAAAGTCATCCTGTCAGTTTGATGACTCATGCACCAGGAGCCGACACCCTCAACGACCACTGCTGTGGGAGTGAAGCTGGAGCTGAAGGAGAGCCTGGGGAAATGGATGCTGCCAGAGGCAGAGGATGTCTCTGTGGAAAGAATAGGTGAAGTTGGATAAGGCTGCAGCTGATGATGTGGACAAAGAGAATGAAAAGGCCAGTGCTGGGTTAAAAAGATTAAACAAAGAATTAACATGCAATGTCGTTGTGCTAATGAGAGTGACCAGCACAAAGGGATGAGTTGACCTAACAGTAAGTAGAAGCTAGCCTGAACTTTTGCCATCAAAACCTCCACTTTCTCAACTGTCCTTTCCCTCATCTCTTTTCTTGTGACCTCTCTACCCAAAGTCTGACTTCAAGTAAAGGTAACAGCATTTCTTTTTCCATCACTCTGTAGAAATCCTGCTTCTCTCACAGGAGGGACCTCAGGCAGTAAGCACTGACATTGGGACCAACCAAAAAGGGTTCCCACAGCTGTCTGGGCTCCATGTTGACCAGGAATGGCCACAGCAAAGCAGCGTGGTCAGATGGTGCCCATGGACAGACATGTCTGTATTTGCCGTGCTGGCAATGTATGGGGCACCAGCTGGGAAAGCCTGGGGTGCCAGGGCAGGGTCTCCCGGGTGCTGGCTCCTCTGAGTCCTCCACTCATCAATCTTAGAGCAGTATGCCGTCATGGTTAAATAGCAGCTGTTGCAGTAAGCTCATCAGATAACAGGCACATATATTAGAGTACCTTTAGCACACTTACTAAAACGTATATTTAGCTAGGGAAAATAATCTTGCCCTGCCTATAAAAGTCAAAGTTTGCCTTTATAAATAACTCCAGGAGCCCTGCACGCATCTCAGGAAATGGCAACAGCAGGCGTGCTCAACCTCCTTCCCCAAAAAGATCTCTGAATAAAATATAAACACATTGAAACACAAAGAACAGTTTGGTGACGATAATGAAATCTAGTGAAGCCAGTAATTTACTCTGTAAATCACATAGCTGCTTCTTCCTTGCAGTTGCCCGCCCTGATTTACATCACGAACCTTATTTCCGAGGTTCTCCCCACCTTATTGCAAGCACGGAAGCACCGACGGCAGCTCCTGCCTGTCTTTGCAGCTGGTAAGAAACATTTCATTACACCTGTAACACATCCACTGTAACACAACGTTTAGCTTGATACCTTTGTTCTTTTTGCCAGTCTTCTTTCAGGTCTTCCTGAGAAGGGAAGGAAATGCAGACCCCCGAATAAGCCTGTTTGACAACCCATTCTTATAGCCACGATAGCCGGGAATGGGAGCAGTGAGTGCTGTGTTGGTGCATGTGGCATCCCCAAACTTCCCACTGACTCCTGAGTCTCCAGCACTGTGTGGCCCTCTCCCATTTTATTAATGGCATCAAATCTCTTTCCTATTACCATGCAAGGACTTTGAACTCTTGTGCCTTCTTCTGTTGCACAGAATGAATATCTTAAGAAGGGGCTGGAAGGAAACGGGTGCTATTGCCTCAATAACATCACTGCATACGCTTGAGCATCCAGAAATCTGAACAGGGCTCAGGGGCAAGCGGCAAGCCCTGCGTGGCACCGAGCCACTGCACAGGGCTCAGCCACAGCCTCATTCCTTATTCACATCTTTTCTTTAGGTCTAACCACTCCGAGGTGAGGCTATGTCTTTATGAATCCGAGCGGATTTGTCTCCCAGTGTATGCATGTACATCAGGCAGCAGTATTATGCATACGCATCACTCTGCCTGAGCCTGAGCAGCAATAGAGACTGCAGGGAAAAAAAATGTATTTAGATGAGTCTTTATGATCTGTGTTGCTTCAGTATTAAGATCTCTTCAGTCTCTGTATATTCAGCAATATTGCTCTCATTTTAAATTCTCCTAGTAATAATTTTAAGAGAAAATTCTTTGTGACAACTGCTGTTGATTTAAAACTAATGTTTAGCCAGTAATGGGTAATTGTATTAGACTAAAAAAAGCTGCTGTAAAGTCAATCCCAGCCTGATTTTTAATTTACTGCATCATCAGCTACTTTTATGATGCTATTTAATCTGCTGAAATAAAATTATTGCTCTATGAATATCTCTAACGCTCAAGAAAGATTGTTTTTAGCCACTCTGCTCTTGGGGCTGAGAAGTTGTTAATTATTATATGAATAATTCCCACGAAAGCATTTATTTACATTTGTTTTAATTGTCACAATACTCAGAGAAGTACTGTGCTATGTTTCACTATGAACTCACTTTTAAGACTGAAAAAGGGAAAGGGAAAATTCTCTTCGCTACTTCACACCTCTGTTGAGTTCATAAAATGCATCCTGCATTTCCATGGGAAAAAAGCATGGCAAAACAATTTCCCTTTATGTTTTTTTTCCTCTTAAGGACCTGCATCTCACTCAGCTGGGCTGGTGGTGCTCACAGCCACAGAGCACAGCACAGCATAGCAACTGCACCGCTGCAAGCATGACCAGGGCTGCTAATGCTAGGAGCGTGGTTTACATTTCCAGGACCTTTTCCCAGTACTAGCGGTATGGGGGCCTGATCCTGCTCTCTCCTCACTGGTGCAGTGTTCCTGACAAATGCAGCCAGAGCACAGCTATAGATTTGCCTGCCTGAGAATCGAGTCCCAGAGGGCCTGTTTCAACCTCCCCCAGCATGGATGGAAAGATCCCCACTGAGTGGAGTAGGTTTTGGATGGGTCTCCATAGCCTCCATGTGGATATAGTCACGCACAGTGTCTTGCAAGCTACTTTCGCATAGATCATAAAAACCAACACTAACAAGAAGTACTTTAATTTTTTCATTGCTTATTAACTTTTCACAGAAATAAAGTGCATCAAGGTCATGCAAAAGAGCACTCTGTCCCCACCCGTACTCAGCATCAGTGACCTTCTCAAAATCATACCCCACCAGATTAAAACAGCAACAAAAACCTTGTGCTACTCATTCCAGATGAAAATGAAATATTCATTAAGAGAAAAATTCTATTGCAACAAATAATCTGCACCTACCTAGTTTAAATTTTTAAAAAAGGTGGTTATTTTATTTGCCACTCCTTTTAATAAATACCAGGTTCTTGTAAAGTTTACCTGGGAGATAAATGGGTCTGTTAGGGGGAAAGAAAAAGACTCAGGGGGTGACCAAAAATGTATGTCTGTGGCACGTGAGTCGCTGATTTGTAATGTTCCAAATGCATTTATATTGTAGCTTTAGGTGTATTTACCCTGATAAATACTTGATTACCTGCCTGTGACAAGTGGGGGAGAAGGCTGCTGTCAAATCTATTGTAATACAACAAAGTAATGGTTACAAGATAAAGTAAAGTAAAACAAATAATTCTTAATGCTGTGCAACCCTCTATAATTTTATCCAAACAAGTTCTGGTTTTGTTATCTCCTTATGGCCGAACGCCTATTCCCTAGGAAGAGAGAAGAAGTCTCTTTTTACCTCAGTAATTAGCTTGTTTGAAAGCTCCCACAAATTCTTCCTATCATAAATTTTGCATTGCTCTATGCACAATAATGCACATTAAATTAAATAAACAATTCAATTAATTTAATTAAAATTAAATATTAAACATATTGTGCATAAGAAGCCCATGTCTTTGATTTAATTGGGCAGGAGTACCCAAAGCAGTTTGGGTAACAGTGAAAAATAATTAAAAACAACAAGTACGGTAGCCTCTGGGTACGAAGAGTAGTTGGGAGCTTTCTCCTGAGAAAGGTTTATTTAATTAAAACTAAACTAATCTTTGGAAAACACTTGATAAGCATTTCATAATACAAATCATAATCCAAAAATGAAGCTTATATTTCGTCTACATGATACTGGAAAATAATATTAAATAATTCAATTCTGCCACAAGCTACTTTCCCAGCATGCACAGAATAATTCATCAGACAGCATGTTTACCACCTCTAGATTTTCTGTAACATTTAGCTCATCTAGATAAATATTAGTAAATTATATGAAGGCATAATGGATCCCTACATGACAAAGTTGAGAATTAACACTTTATTTAGGCTGTTTATTGCTCTTTGTAGATATAATACCAGGCGAGGGAAGCACAGCTAACTTATTTACGAGGCAGGCAAGCTGTGCTTGCCTTGGCAGGTGAGCCGTTTGGCTGCGTTCACATTTTCTGAGCTATTCTTCAACACCTTTCATTCATAATGCAGAATATTGTTTCCAGGATCTCAGGCCGCTGGAAGAGGAATAGATTATTTGTTCAGCGGTGTCTCTATCAATACTTCATGTTGCTCAACACCAGTATTTCTATACTGTCCAGTGATAATTTCAGCTCCCCGAAAAACTTGGATGCTGCCCAAGATGGCAAACTATCCACCCTGGACATCAAACAGGCTGCCTTGTACAACCGCTCACAAGCTGGATTGCAAATGCTGACAGGCTTTATAGGTCATTTCAAAAACAAATGCTTCATTTTAACACCTTAGACTGCAGCAGCTCCTACAACAAGCTGCTGATGCCAACTGGCTTTTTCAACAGTGAATGGATCCAAAGAGATCCTAATTGACACTTTCAGGCAAGTGCCCGGCATAGCTGAATATTACTCAGGTTTCTGGAGAGAGGTTTTAAAGTGACCATATAATTTAAGTGACCTTTGAATATAATTTAAAATGCTACTGTAAAGCCTGGTTCTTCTCTCACTGAATGGGTTTCATCAATGGGGAAACTCCCATTGATGTTAATGAGGGCAGGAACGGGCACTTCCCCACTGGCTCCCATTGAATTATCCAGGTTGCTTTTTATGTTGGAGCTTTTTTTCGATACATTCCTGGGAAGATCCTGTTAACTGAAGTTACTTTGGTTCATATCATACCCGCGGCTTTATAGCAGAAGACCCAGTGATTTAGCAGAGATTTTTGTCCAACAGTGCTACAATAGGGCCCTTTACAGGGTGTGGGAATTTCCCGCATGTTGATTAACCTCATACTGTAAAAGGCCAAATCCTTCAGTCCTCACACAGACAAAAGTCCACATTGACTTATCCGAAATCTCCCTGCAAACGCTCATTAAAGTCAATGGCATTTTGCCTCAGTAAGGGCTGGGGATTTGGCCTGCTGGTTGTCTTTGCAATTGGGCATTGCCAGGAGAATGGGATTACCACAACACCAAACCCACAGGAAGGACTCACTTGTCCCAGACCTCAGGCACTAACTCCCCTCCAGCCCAAAAAGCCCACAGCAAAACCACACTGTCCGCGCCAGCCCCATGCTCCAGTGTGCGGTGCTGAAGGATGTCCAGTGTCACCCTTTGGCCATGACCTGATACCCAAGTGGTACTACCCCAGGGAGCCCTGCCACCTGGCAGGCAGGGTATTAGCCATGAACTCATGAGGCTCCTATCCTCCACGCTGCCACTGCTATCAAAAGGAAAAGTCTGGTTTACATCCCCTCCAGTACAAGAGAGTCAGTAATTTAGAACCACCTCAGGGGAGGGTAGGTCTATCCAGAAAATAATAGAAATATAACAAAAAAAAAAGTGGCTGGTTCCTATTTGTTTGTTTTAGCCGTATCATACCTCAGACTTGCCTTGCCATTGTGGTTCAATATTTACTGATCGAAAATATAGACTAGCTGCAAGTCACAGCATTTGCCAGGAAGACCGATTATCATCAGAAAGAAATGGGCATTAAAAGAATAGCTCTTCCATTTCCAGAATGTAAAACAGACATTCAGAAGAAGCAGAGCAGAGAAGAAATGATGGTCATTTGCAAGTAAAATATTACTAAACAATATAACATTGGATTAACTGTTTCATGTATTTATTGTGAACGGATATATAGAACTTTACATGAGAAACTATGGGTACAAGCAAGAAACAATGCAGCCTTTTAAACAGCTGGCTTTTACGTTTATTGCTTCTGCGCTTACAGCACATGAGCTTTCTTCCACCGAAGTCTACGCAATAGCTCCTGTTAAGTTCAGAGGGATCGGGATTGGCCCCAAGATTTTGAACTCTTCTCTTGTAACATCCCTTTCAATAATATTTCATTCCCCCCAAGCCCCACTCTCAGTAGCGCTGATGTGCTGGAGAAGCATTAATGGCTGAGACCAGGCAATATAGCAAAAAGGTACCATAAGATGCAATTTGAAGGGGTTGATCCTGAAAACTGGAGCTACGTTTTCTTTCTACATAATTTAAAAAGAAAAGGAGGAGATGGAGGGACAGGATAAAGGAAAAGAGCCGGCACATATTGAGTCCAGTCCTGCATTCGTGTGAAGCAAAGCATTGAGCACAGTAGCGAGGACTGACTGGATCGGACAAAACCTGACTCCATTTATTGTCTTTTGTTGTGGTGTGCCAGGAATGCAGGAGGAAGCTGCAGTTATTCTGAGTTAGGGGTGGCTCTGGGGATGGCTTTGTACTCCCAGGACCTGTGGATTGCTGAAAACTGGTGCAGCTCTGATCTCTGGCTTTAGAGATTTCTCTGTCTTCTACAGCTATTTTAAATGGTCATCAGTAAATCTGTGACAAAAACAAAAAATAATCACGTGAATTTGTAATTAGCTTGCTACTCTGACTTAAACTTAAAGTGGATGAATTTTATATTCTCTTACCCAAAATACAGCTCCAAAGAAGTATTTCTGGAAAATGTGATATACAGGTCTATTCTAATACTTGTCTTAGTTTACTCGGAAATCATTGTAAAACATTTGCTACCCAATGTATGCTTTAACTCGGACAAAAGTTAGTAACAACTTTGTTCTATTATATAACTAAATATTAAAGAGTTACTGAGATTTGTACATAATTACATTAATTTATATCTTTTTTTATTTAAGTGACCGGAAAACATATTTAAGACACAAACATTTTACTGGGTCTTATTCTGAATGCAAGAATCTTCTCAGAAACAGAAGCATAAAAAGGATTGCAGGAGTAAGCTGATTACTGCTTTCCTGACAAATACAGTGAGTGCCTATTGGGATAATTAAAGCACCAGTACAGATGCAGAGGATAAGTTTAGGGCTGGATCAGTGCAATCTTTACTCTGTTTGATGCAAAGGGTTTGGCCAGACGACTCAAGAAGTTATCTCCAAGTCCATCTTCTTTGAGTCTACACATGGGGAAGGGTAGTATTTAATTTTAGTGCTTGAGCTCTCCCTGCAAGTGCACGCTGTCCAAATTAAATAAAACTCTCAGGACTCTTTCAAACTGAATTGTTTTGAAACAGATCCTGAAGGCTTGATTTACACTCAGCTTCATGTGCTCAAAAATCTTAGCTATTTCAAGGACGACTTTGCCAGACACATGAAAATACGCAATTCAGCTCTTGGAATTGCTACTGCTGTAAGAGTGGGTTTAAGAAGAGCACAAAATAAAAGAGTCTATAAAAAAATCACAAACAGGACTTGTTTCCTAGTGTGTAGTGATAACAATAATTCTGTCATTCATGTTCAGTCATGTACACGCTTTCATAAATAATTTTTAATAATTTATTCTATGTAAAGAAGAGCTTGAATTGTCACAGCTTCTGTAATTTGTAAGTTTTCAAGTTACTTTTCAAGCTCAGGGTAATGAAACCCATTGACTGAGCAGCACCTATCTAAGTACAAAAATCCACGGCGGTGGTACAAATCGGTTTTGAAAGGCAGAAGTGTGGGCTGGATGCTGTATTTTCCTCTTCACTCAGCATCACCACTGCAAGGACTCGTCTGGAGCTGGCACAAACCAGCAAAAAAAGGGAGCCCATGCTGCCTGCATTCACTTTGTCACACAGCAGCAAGACTAGAAGAGCTAAATGACTTTAAACCAGCTCTCCATTTAGGACACTGCCTTCAAAACCATTTCTGTGATGGATATGAGCAGCAGCAAGGGGACAACCCAGGAATTTCAGGGAGTGGTCAAGACTTAGAGGATTTAAGAGGATCTGCAGGATTCTGAAGTTTTCTATAGCACACTGGGTTTCATTCATTTTTGGAAAATCATCTGTGCTATTAACCTCCCTGGGAAATTAGGACTTGTCTGTGCCCTGCAACTGACCATGCTGCACCAGTGCTACCTTACAGGAGTTCAGCATTCCTACTAGGCTCAGTGCTGAAAATGACTCAGGTGAGAGGGTTAGGTGCCTTGCCTTACAACCTGCAATTGTGCCTTCACCTAGGCACTCAGGAAAGTACATTATGCAAGGCACAGAAGAGTGCTGGCACTGCTACACACCTGTTATTTTTGTCAAGATTTATCCTATCTACAGCAATATTCAGGCCACTAATCTATTATTGCAGCACAGGCTAAGCCAATGCTCATCTTTAAATTAAAGCTCAGGTGAAAGCTGGCAAATCCGCATGTGTGTATGGCTTGTCTCTGCTTGCAATCTCGCCTGCATGCTCCTTAGCACAGTGCAACTCCTCTGACCTCTGACTGGTGGAGTTTTATTCCTGACAGACTAGATGTGAATAAAATCATATGGAGCTGTGTTTTTACAGCTCAGCCTACTGAGTCCCATCCTGATGCCATTGAAATCAATGGCAAAACTCCCAGCTTTGCTAGTCATATCAGATTAGCTTTGTTCCATGGACTGAAACAATCTAATAGATACCAGGTGTCCTCCATAGAGCTTGTGTGGTCTACGAGTAAGCGGAACATATTTTAAAAAGTCAAATATGAAACAGCTATATCACAGAACCTGTAATAACCTCAAACTGATATCATTATCTATGGAGGACATGACCAGTATCAAAAATGTGACTCAGTATATATTTATATGATGTGTCTTATAACAGACATGTTCTGGGACAAACTCAGCTGCATGTTAAACCACTACAGAAATGGATCCGTATTTATGCTCATTTTTACAAGAAAGCATCACTCTCGTGTGTTTTTGCTTAAGGGAGAGAGCCCCAAACAACCTTAAAGTAAATCCAGAAATCAACTTTAAATACAATAATCTTGCATGTACGACCTACTGGAGTTAAAGACTGCATGTGAAACTTCTAGGTTGCTGCTCTAAAATTTAGCTCTCTTCCTGCTCCAAGCCGTGAATTTCCACTGTGAAACTGCCTACCTGCGTTTCCACAGCCATGGAGCCTCATCAGCTCCTTCAGTAGCATGGACTAGACGCGATGACACAGTACTATAAATGTCCAGACCTGGACTGCACTAAGACATCCACTGCCATGCAATGGGTGTAGCTGGAAATTTTACAAGGAAATTCTGGGCTTTCTCCTGATGTGTAGGTGGCCCAGGAGCTCTGCCCAGCTGCTCTGCAATGACATGAACAGAAATCGCTCTGCCCACTCCAGGGCCTAATCCTAATTCACAGCATCTGCAGACAGGGGCCTCAGTGCAGCTCCTGCTCGCTTTGCCCAAGGGACGACCAGAATTTTCAGCCCAGCACCCATTGCACAGGTACAGTCAGATTAATAACATAGGAATGCACAAATGGAGAGATCCCAAGGAAAAATTCAGCCCTTCCCATAGAACAACAATTTTTAAAAGGTACTGATAATTTTTTCTAAACTAGTTAAAGGTACTTAAATGTGGTAAAGTTTACCCTGGTCCCTAGCCATAAGGATATCTCCTGGGGCCAGCTCTTGAGGGTCTCTGCATGCAGGAGCTCAAGTCTTAATATTTCATGTGTTGGGGGCAGCTTCCATGGAAGTCCCCGACTGCAAAGTTGTCCCACGGTTCTTGTGGGCAGCACTACCACCTGACGGATGGGGAGCTAGAGTCAGAAACTTTCAAAACTCTTTTTGACCCCCTTTCTGCTAGGGAAGCAGAAGCAAGACTCACATCAACCCTCTCTCCACCATCCAAAACACTATTTTCTCCTCAGGGTTGATGGGCAGCTTGTCCTTAACCATAGCTCCCCTTAATGGGAAGCACCTTCTCAGCTGGTACATAGGAGTTATCGCAGCAGCCCCACAGGAGGAGAGCACTGCTGTGTCCAAGTTATTATAATTCCAGCAAACACTTTAGGCAGCTGAAACTGCCAGAGGAAAGGGATAAGCTGACAGCCCTCTGCAGCAAAATTGCTTCCATGACCAGTGGGTACACATTTAAATTTTAATATTTTTTTAATGCACCAGAGCATCAGGAAGACACCAATCCCCAGTAAAAAGGCATGATCCAGTAAGGGCTTCATTTGGTATCTGAAAATGTAGTGTTATCTCTAGTCCTGTCTTATAGAAAACACCCTCTTTCTTTGTGGATTCCTGCCCTTAAGAGACAGAAATACTTGTAGTTTTCCAATAAAGATCTTGCAAAGAATATTCAAGGGTAGCTTGTTTTAACATTCATCACATTTAACGAGACTCCTACCAGAGCAGAGAGAACGCGTAACTAATTGTTGGAAGATCTGGTCAAGTTTATTGTAACGGGTGGCTGTCGGGCAATTATGATTTATTTATTCAGAGGGAGATAAGGCACTCATTGTTCTCTCAAAGAAAAAAAAAAACAGGGCTGATCTTAAAGTTAATATTATTTCCCATGCTTTCTTCAATCTTTTCATAACTGAAGGGACCCGCCAGAGCGCAATCCTCATTGGCTGTCTTCACTCCAAAGTTTTTTTTTTTAGCTTAACCTCTTCTCAGCCTGTCTCCTGGGCCCGACGAGACCATGCAGGTGTTTCTCCCCCTCTACGTCTAACAAGACGTCTTAAAAGGTCTGTTGTGGTGAGGGGACACCTAAAAGGGTCTCTGTCCCCCCACACACAGGCCCCTCCCCTCCCCCGCACGGGGTCCAAGATCAGAAGTAGGGTGTCTTTTTAATCTGGCAATAAAATAAAGGAGGGGGCAAATGGGGTGTTAAATGTGCCCCGTTACTGCCACTGTTCCTCGTGTCCCTCCGGTGCTTTCTCGGCGGACTGCTTGCCCTCGCAAAAGGAGATGCCGGGTCAGGAGCATCTCCGTAGGCATCGGAGGTGGCGGGATGTCCTGCTCGGCCCCTTTGTGGGCACAGCCCTGTCCCACCCCACCCGCTGTAACGCACTTTGGGATAGGCAACCGCTGCGCCACAGGTGGGAATCGACCGTGTCCCACAGATGCCAAAGGGTACACCGAGTCTGGCACCCCAGGTTGCTGCCTGCCCTCCTCGTCTCCAGCCTTGTCCGTTCCTCTCCCCCTCGTCCTGTTGACCGCTAGCAGACGGATCTACTTCGCCCTGGCAGAGCCTAGGATTTTGCTGGGGACCGAGGAGGGCTGTCCCCGCCTGGTAGGGGGGTGCTCAGATGAGAGTGCCGAGGGGGACCCCATGTTACCCCGGCAGCGCCCACTGTCGGGGCTGCCTTAACTTCTGGTATGACCCCGTCGCTCTCCGAGCCCCGTGTCTCCGAGTAGCCCAGCCATGGATGAGAAAAGGAAAAGAAAAAAAAAAAAAGAAACAAAACCAAAATGTGCCCCGACCCGCCTGTGATCCTTCATCTCTTTCCCGTTCCCGAGACGAGCCCAGCATCAGCAACCCGGGGGCAGAGCAGGGATGCAAACAGTGTCCCCCCACGTACCCCGCGGCGACCCCCACGTCGCAGCGCCGACACCAGCATCGCCCCAGCCACGGGCCGCAGCGGACTCGGCTTAGCATCCCAGTGCCCCCTAACCCCCT
>JAOXOE010000602.1:28825206-28933788 GCA_028565055.1 Phoeniculus purpureus | reverse complement strand
AGGCCTCACCAGGGCAGAGTAGAGGGGGAGAAGAACCTCCTTCGATCTGCTGGACACACTCCTCCTAATACACCCCATGATCCCATTGGCCTTCTTGGCCACCAGGGCACATTGCTGTGCCATGGTTAACCTCTCGTCCACCAGGACCCCCAGGTCCCTCTCTACAGGACTGCTTTCCATAGTGTCATCACAAATTTGTTGTAAGAGGAAATACCAGTAAATCAGGACATAGGGCTGTGAAAAACAAGAGCTTCCACCTACGTGCTGTTTTCTGCCAGACTAGGGATATCTACCCAGGTTATAACCCAAGTTAACTTTAAAGCCATCCTTGGTCAGCAAGGTTCTTCCAACTTTAGGGATCCTAAGGATATCCCCTGACTTAATTTTTGATCGTTTAGCAGTTATCCTGGGAAGACAACCATGTAGTATTGAACTTGGTTGGACTTCATGATCTCAAAGCATCATCCATCAGCCAGCAGACTGAAAAATGGCCTTAGTATTACAACACACTGGACTAGGTAAGGAAGACTCTATTGCCAATATTGTGTAGTTAAGTCTTTAAAAGAAAAATATAACACTAAGTATCTCAGCATTTGTACACCAATAACAACAGAATAAACTCCAAGTACTCTGGATGCAAGCTGCATCTCTTCTGTTCAGAGCTGTGGGAAGCAGAATTCATTCTGAGTAGTTAGCAACAACAGACATTCATTCCTTGAGCTGGGAGAGAAAAGTCATTGCAGGCATATCAGATGTCTGTCTCATGCAATGAAACGCTCTCTGATGTTGTAGGCTCTGGAAACAGCCAAAATAGTATCTCTTTTAAAACAAAGATTCATTAAGGATTTGCAGTGTTCTCTGAGAAGACTGGGACAGCTTCCAGAATGATGAAAGAAGACCTCTGCTCATGGGGAGGAGCTTGGAGCTCTAGATATGAGCTAGCTGAGCCATGTCTCCTGCTTCCATTAGCTGTGTTCTGACTAAATGTGTTTGGGGTTTTATTCCTAGAAAACCACAATGTTTTATAACGCGGCAAACCTGTACTGCTTATACAAATTAATGCAAGATGTTAGCTGATACAGCTCTGCTCTTTATGTGTGTGGAAGGGTTTGGGTTTAGTGTCTGAGAGTCATTTGTCTGAATGTTATTGCATGAGACCAATATTTTCTTAGATTTGTAATATATTTACACATTCCTAGACTATAGCAGTGGCTACCTTGTGCGGTTCTGTGTATCCTGTTATGGAAAGGAGTACTTTTCATATTTCCTTTCTCTCTAATCATATATGAATATCCTTGATGAGCAAGGGAGAAGATCACCTTTTTTACCTCCTTCCACACCAGACAATAACGCTTTGATGCTGTTAGCTGCTTGTCTACAATATTTTCCCCACCTAAGTACTCTACTCACCAAATAACTTTCATAGTTTCCTCCATAGCTAACCCTAACCCTGTTTCAAAGGTGCAAGCAACTTGTTTGGTTCAATTTTTTGCCTTATTTTTCCAAAAGGCAGCAGAACTTTCAAAGGGATCATGAAAAATTCCAAAAGATATGAATACAAAATAAAAACAATACTTTGAATGAGAAGTTAAAAGCAATAATACCCTGAGCTTCTGCACAGTTGCTCAGACACCATAATAGTATTCAATATTAGCCAGAGCCAGTAGAAACTGGAGCACTCTGAAGTATTTAAAAATAGTTTCACAACTACATAAATACCTTAGAGTCAGAATTTAATTGCAACTTAAATTCTTTGAGAGTTATTAGTCATTAGAAAGAATGACCATCTATTAAATTTTTAGATTTTAATCTCATATTCTTTGCTCTCCCATTAGCTCAGAACCCAGTTTGTTATTGCTCCTTAAGGCTTTCTATATAACAAAATATTGCTGAAACTCCAAATGCCAGCTATACTGAACAAGCCTGCATCAGAGTAAGGCCAGGTTATTTACAAATATTTTCTGTTGAAGGTTTAGCACTTGAGTCTGCTTTTACTCATGTCAGGTATGTGTCGCTCTTTTCTTGCATAGAAATGGGAATGTTTGTCACCAACCTTAGTGCAATCATGAGTAGATCCCATGTGTCCCTGAAGATGCACAGCTCTTTTTGCTTAGGATATTTCCGGAGGGTACTGTTAACAACAGCTAAGAGTCAGGAAACAAGGGACTAGAACATGCACTTGGTAAAATGTGTGGCTGTGTATTGTTTTATGGGCAATGTAAGAATTGCGAAGTCCTTAACTAGAAAAGTCCTTACATTTAAGTGCTGGTTATTTTTTGTAAGTAGGGTGTTAGGTAAGTAGACCATGTGGTAGACATGGTGTAAGTATTTAATGTTCTAGGATTATGGGGTATAATTTAGCCAGCAGAGCATGTGATTGACGGTGAAGCACCATTCCAGCATATCAATGTCCATTTTACATTTTTATATGTCTAGTTATTGAACCAACAAGAGACCAATACAATGGCTATATAAATAAATGTGAGATGAAGGTACAGTTTTGGGGCCAAGGGCAAGACTATACCACCTTTTTTGGCAGAACTGACTGTTTAAAAGGTCTGTGAGAAATTAGACATTGAAAAAGGAGTCCCTGAAGAGAAAATAAAGCTATGAGAAAGCAATTAATAGTTAAGACCAGGTGGAAGAGACTCCTTCAGACCAGTTTCTTTAGACCAGCTTCTCCAGGCTGTCTCAGTCATAGAATCATAGAACTGTCTAGGTTAGAAAACATCTTTAAGATTACCGAGCCCATCCATTACAATAACTGTACCAAGCCCACTGCTAAACCATGTCCCTAAGCTCTATATCTACATGACTTTTATTCACGTCCACAGATGACAATTTAACCCACTCTCTGGGTAGCCTGTTCCAATGCCTGATGACCCTTTGAATAAAGAAGCTTCTCCTAATGTTTGACCTAAACTTCCCTTGGCACAAATTGAGGCCATTTCCTCTTGTCCCATCACTTGTTACTGAATCACCTTCTTGGCTTCTAAAAAAAGGTAAACCCAAGAGTTGACCAGCCATATGTGACTGTATATGGTTTGCTCCAGCAGTGCAGACCCAGCCTGGACACCATACACTGCTCCAGATCACAGAATCACAGAATCTCAGAATTATTGAGGCTGGAAAAGACCTCTAAGATCATCAAGTTCAGCCTATGACCTAACCTCACCACAATCACCTAGACCACAGCACCAGGTCCAGTTTTTTCTTAAACACCTCCAGGAATGGGGACTCCATCACCTCCCTGATCAGACTGAATAAAATGTCTCCTGTATAAAGTGTGCATGATGAAGGGAACAAGGTAGTTACTGGAGAGGATGGTGGGAACAGAGATAGGTTTCTAGTTCTGCCAGGAGCAATCTCTTCGTTTGCACAGAATTTAATTCAATGGACCCTGGGCTCTGTTTGATACTACAATATAATATGTTGAAGCAAGGGATAGAAGTAGTGGTAGTATACTTGGGGTTTGTAGTGATGTGGATTTGGGGTTTTGTTTTTTCAAATTCCACTATTTGCCACTTTCCATGCCTCTCAGTTTTACACAGTCACAAAAACAGTATCATTTAGGAAAATGCAGGCGGCAGTAACTACTAACATTATCCCAGGCAGTTTGAGTTTTACTATTTGCATTTTCTGAGAAATCTAGGGATTTTGTTTGTTTGCTTAGGGGCTGACTTTACTGACTGAAAAAACAGTTGAACAAGAAAATTATTATGAAAATACATGATTGTTTAATATGAAGCCCACGATTTGTCTTGTAGCACTAAATTAAAAATAATATATCTTCAAAGGAAGACACACTTGCTGCTACAGAGGTTTAATAAAACATTTCACTGCCTGCCAATATCCAGAGGAAAAAAACAGACTAATGAGTTTGTACTGCTGATTTGGGTGGATAGATTCATCTGTAAGGTTTGAGTACGAAGACCATATTAACTGTATTTTAATTTTTGTATTAAACTACATATTCCCAGTCACATATATCCTGCTCTGGCAGGGGGATTGGACTAGATAATCTTTCAAGGTCCCTTCCAGTCCCTGATGTTCTGTGATTCTGAATTAACCTGGGATCTGAATGAAGAATAACTGGCTCGGATGCATCTTAGCACATCAGTGGTATCAGCTAGAAAAGGAGAACATTGGGACAAAAAGATAGTTCATTACTATTCTTTGATGATCTAGCTGATGTTCAATACAACTGGTCTTGCCAAGACAGCTGAGGCCAACACTGTACCTCAGTTTAAAATCTACTGGCATACTGCATTTATTCCTGCCAAAGGAACTCAGCAACACAAGTTTTGCCACCTCTGTCTACATAAAAGTTAAGGCCCTCCTTTTATGTCTGAGCTCTTTTTTATTAATTGCATTTTGTTTGATTTTTATCACGAAATTTTGTTTCATTGAATTCAATATTACAGCAAAATTCTTAGCCATGCGAAGAACAAATAATCTGTCTCAGTGTAAGAAAGACTGTACTATGGTAGGAATGTATTTGAATATTTAAATAAGGAAAAATATTTACTGTGAGGAATGGTATAGTCAGTGACCCACCAGATTTCCTTTGAAACTTAAAATGCCCATGTGCTAATTTCAGATGTGACTGCATACTTCTGCTGTCCTTTCTTTGATCCTCTTTCTTTCCCACATCAGTGGCATTTATCTGATTCTCATTATTATATCATCAGAACTCTTCATTTTTATTTGTTCTGGCAACAACCAAGTGAAGTAGTTAAGTGCTGGTATCTTCACTTTACAGACTGGGAACCAAGGAAAAGGAATTAACATTGAAATGGCTCTTTTACCACATAGATGGTGTCTGGGTGTCTAAGTCAATGCAGAAATTAGGTAGAAGGAAGCCGAACTCACTTTGATTATTATTTCCAAGTCAGCACATGTGCCTTCTCCCACATTTCTTACCCACTGTACTCATGTACAGAATGTATCAGCATTCTCTTACTCTTTAAGAGGAAAAAGATGCTACTAGAAGACCATGCACACCATGCCTGAGTGATCATGTAGCATGGGTCACACTGCTTATACTCTAAAAACTACCCAATGCTCTAATCTTTTACACACCAGTGACTTTATAGTGCAGATCTGGATGTGAAAGTGCACTGAGCAGATCGCAGAAGGAGGTGACCAAACTTCAGTCACCAAAACAGCCTGCTGTTTCTGTGAGGTGGATGGCCCTACAGCTTGTAGTGGACCAGCAGAGTAATAATCAGCATAATCTAATTTACCCCCATCTTGTTTCCTTCCTTGCAACAAATGTGAATTAATACATTTATTTGGGAAGGACTATCTTATACTATTTTCTAATGCATCATAAGCTATATAGTTCTCCTGATCACTGCTTAAGGAAGGCTATCCTAATGAATTAAACATTGGTCTGGGAGCATGGCTTTCAAAGAGGACTTTCTATGTCGGGTTGCCATGCTGCTCTCCATGATTTCCCAGGCAGAAATATGCATGCATGCATTATGGAGATGGATTCCCAGTGTGTGGTAAGCCAGGCATATCAGTTTTATTGTGCATGTGTCGACATTTTTTGGCACATTCATGAACGCATCCAACTCATTTTTCCTACACCATGCAATTGATATGTAGAAGATGCTCCTCTGTCCAGGACTTGTTGATGTCCACAGACCAAAAAGAGGTACTGTTACTATTGCCAAGGTGCCAGACATCCAGGAATGGTACAGATCTCATATCTCATAAAAAGAAGATTTCTAGGAAGAGAAAGAGGACATGTTTGAGTTTCCTGGACAAGTGATTATCCTCATTCTGTGATCTTAGACAGATCATCTCATTTCATCCACACTGAAGGTGAGGCAATTACAATGCTAAGTTACACAAAGACAGATAATTAATGCTAACTGTGTTGGTAAAGAGCTAAAATTCCTCTAGATGTAAATTTTCAGGAGCTGTAATCCACGAAAATGCCTTTCAAATCATTGCAGCCCTCTCTAAATTTCAACAAAAATTTATGGACTCTGAGACATTCCCAAAGGAGATCCACAAGATGTACTTTTCATTCTTTATAGACAACCGGTTATTTCCATCTTGTATTGCACTAAAGACTAGTCAGGTTTTTGCCTCTTCCCTTTCAAAACTGTGAAGATTTCCCAATATATTGTTGCAAACGGGAGAATGTCTAATTGGTAGAAAAGGGATTGAGGCAGTTGATTTAGGAGGTGTTGACTCCAGAGGCCGCAACTCCTCTTCTCTTAAACAGTTCTTCAAAGCATGCACAGTAGCCTGTTGTGATTTCCTGTCTGTTCGTATGTTTGTTTAGTGGCATCTTCAGGACATTGCTTTCTGTCTGATAGAGGACACCTCCTCACCTTCCCAAGCTGCAGTTATTCTTTCTTGACAAAAACACTTGACCACAACAAGAAGAAAGTCTTTTCCCTTAAGAATATTTGCTGCTAGGCTGCATTCACCCCCTGCTGCATCATTAAATCAAACTTCATCTGAAGTTCCAGTTTTATTTCTAATTACATGACGGGATGTGACACTAAAGGAAAATTGTGTTAGTTTAGTTTTATGTGATTTGTTTACAACTTAACACAATATTTAATAAAAAATCTGTATAAATCTACTGATACAAACAATCATTCCTTTATCAGGAAATTACATGTGCAAGGCACTGGTTAGTGGAACGAGTCTTAATGAAATTCAGTCAAAAGCTGCAGATCTGAGAATGAACGGGGGCCTCTTAATAGAAGAAGGTTCTATTTTTCCTGTAAGGTTCAGAGACTCAGACAATAAAATAGTGATTTAATAGACTTTAAGTCAATCAAGATGATACAATAGTGTTAATTAGCCTTTTGTGCCTAATTCACAACTAATTCTGTTGTCTATTTATTTATGTTCTAAAGTGGCCCTGATGAAATTTTTAATATTTCACCTAAGCTGAAGATCCATTTTTACGCTGGCTGGTAATTTTCTCAGATATAGCTTGAAATTGTACTCTAGATAATTTTGCACAGTAGTATATCTACATGTCAGGACCATTGGCTTCTGTGTTGAATGGTTCTTCGGAGCTGACAACTGGATAATAGCTTTACTTTCAGCCAGCAGAGGAAGTCAAGAGCAAAAGTGTAGAGATAATGTGAATATAATTCATTATTCAAATATGCAAGTGATGAACTGAAAACAAAGAGGGAAGAGTAATAATGGTGTCATTATTTTTATTACTCTTGTTTTGCAAACGTAGCGTGAAACATTAAAGTAGATCTTTGAGAGATTCTCAACTGTGCAGTGACAAATTTACTTTCTTGGCGATATTGATGAAAGGAAAGTAAAGCAGACAGGTTTCTGCAGAAGGTATGCTGCACTGTTAGTTGTGCTATTAAATATCTTCTTGTTGCCTTTTTGCTCTTTAAAATTCACTGTATTAGTTACTCTTTAGAAGCCTGATCAGTGACTGGAAGAAAGTGCACTGTTGTTCTTGTAGCTCTTTTTAGTTAAGACAATCTTCAAAGCTTTTAAGTCTTTGTAGCATGACTAACAAAGGCCAAATATGCAGGTTATACAAAGCTTTCCTTGAAAAATGAGGAATTTGCATGTGATAGTGAAACAGCCTTCTTGAAAGTATCACAAATACAGGCTTTAATGGGATAAGGACCTACAGATCACCAATTTGGCAAATGGTTTTCTCCTTACTGTGCTGTTAACATTATACCCATCATATTGTCTGGCTTTCTCCTCCAGAGCATAGGTGAAGGTTTATTTTTAATAAAAAAGAAGTCACTACTTTTAAGTGTCTGTACAATAACATACAGAGACTTTTAGAAATAAAGATGAAAGATGTTTTCTGCTAAACTGACACCAGGGGTAATGAAAGTTCTCTACAAAGATTACAGCCCTTTTGTGCACGGCAGTGTGGCAAACGCCTTTTTCTCCTGGCAGTTTATATGCTAGAAGAAGAGGAATAAACCATGGAGGAGGCATTGAGATCTCACCTCTGCATGCATGAGTCATGGAGAGCAAGGCAGCACATCTGGAAGGGCCCAGGAACAAGCTATGGCACTCCTTATCTCAGTTTAAAATCTCTTTGTAGCTGCATAGGAAAGCTTTGTGGATTATTTTTATAGTACCTGCAGTGTGTGCATTAGTTGTTTATCATACTGCAAGAGACTGTATGGCACGCTTTTATGAAAACTGTACAGAATTTACTAGCAGATTTGACATGCAGCTGGTATGAGGTTACAGCTCTGCAAAATGCTTCCTGGAAGAGCTTGAATAGGTGATGTTCTGCAAGTAGTTAATTTGAGATAAGGATGAAGGGAATTGTGGTACTTAGAAACAGCATTACCTCTGTGTTTCTGAAGCTAAGTTGAAGTAGGCAAGGCAGGCAAAGCCTGGGAAGAGGAGAGGATTGTTTTCCCAAATACACAAATAGGAAACTGAGGAATAGGGGAATTAAGGGTCAAAAAAGATTGTGGGAGACCTCTTCCTATTTTCAATTAATTCCCCAAGGCTCTTTCCTTAGCTTTACAAGCAATACTTTGCCTCCTAAGCCAATGATGTACTAAGAACTGATAGAGATTTAGTATTCAACTCTGAACATTCTATCATTTTCATGGTAAATTAATGATGGTATGAAATAGTTTTGCATGATACTGTAACTGGTAATGGATCTGATTATCTTCTGCCTTACATTACAAACAGAGGTAAATCCCATTGTTTTTTATTTAGAGCAGCTTAAACTGCAGGAGACTTTAAATTTAATTCCATTAAGTGCTATTTCTACTGTTCTCACCTTTACCTGATTTCACATCTGCAACTTGTACCAAACGTGAGGTCACCTTTTTATCTAAATAACTGATGCAGAGATTTGTCTGCCGGCCTCCAATGCTCTCTCTAAGACAGCCTACAAGGTTACCAGGGTTCTCCAGGACTACAGTTTTGGAAATGTCCAGTGTGAAGAAAGGACCAAGGCTACAGCATGAGCTGGTTGTCTCAGGGGCCGCTTGTTCCATTGTTTTTATGACCCTTAAGAATCACTTAGATCCCAGGTCAGAAAACTATTTAAGCGCATGCTCAATATCCCCGGGACAGAAGCCTGTGCTTGCACAAGCATGTGTTTAAGCACTGTCTTAAAAAAATATGGTTTCCTGTACCAGGGCTTTTAATCTCTCCATTCTTCAGTTCTCCATCTGTTAAAAAGAATTAACAGGTGGCAGAAAGGAAATGTCGTTATTTGTCTTGTGCTGGCTCTTGAAAGCCTCTGTCTCTGAGTGCACAGAACCACTATCTCAGTGAGCCCTGAGCCTCTCTTCAAACATCCTTGTCATGCTACAATGAAAAAGAATAATTTATGCAGTTACTTAACAAGTCTATTATGCAACACTGAGCTGCCCAGAAGAAAGATTCTGAGGAATGGGGAGGGACTGTAGACCTACTTAGAAGAAGCTGTAACTGTGCAAAGGACTCCATGTGTTGCAGTTCAGCACCAGAAATGCAGTGACTTCAACTTTCTCTGGGACTCTGAACCAGTCCTGGTGATCTGATCTGACATACAAACCCTTTCTTGGACAGCATGAAAAAGGAGCAGAAAGATCTTCCTAAGGAAAGCAGCCACTGCTGCCTAAAGCAATCTGTTCCTTTCAGCAAACACCAAAGAGGGTGAACCTACAAACACTGGTTGTTTTAAGGGGATGACCTTAGATCTTACTAGCACAGTGATCTAGAGCATGGGGAAGCTGGCCAGGCACAAGGGGAGCAGAAATAATCAGGTCTGCAAAGTCTTGAGGCCTGTTCCTCTATCATCGATAAAGCCACGCACAGAAACCATTTCCACATGGTTGCTACACTTACACTGGACTCCCAGGCTTGGAAAAATTCACTCTTAAAGGAAGCCCTTCATTAATTGTTATTAGTAGTATTTATTTGCATTGTATTATGAAGACACTATAAACAATACAGAATTGAATATAATTCCCATTGTAAATGGTTGCAGTCTAATTAAGTGAGACAATTAAGAACAGCAAAAAGACATAAAAGAGTGAACAAAAGGATAATTAACCAACATTTCATTGGTTCAAAAAGTTTTTCGTTTTGTTTGGATCTTTGAAATTTCTTCCTTGTTTATTTTTAAAATAACTTCCTTCTAATTAGCAAAATAATTTAATGAGAAATAGCTTCTCATTCAAAATGGACTCATTAACAGCACTTACAGGGGTAAGAAGGAGATTATCTACTAGCTACTCCAGACACTGAAGTTTCCAGACAGAACATTAGGGATTGAAAGGGACCTCAAAAACCTTCAAGTCCAATACTCCTGCCACAGCAGGATCACCTAGACCAAGTCACACAGGAACATCTCCGGAGAAGGAGACTCCACAACCTGCCTGTTCCAGTGCTCCGTCACCATCACTGTGAAGAAGTTTCTTCTCATGTTGATGTGGAACCTCCTGTGTTCCAGCTTACATCCATTGCCCCTTGTCCTATCATTGGATGCCACTGAGAAGAGGCTGGTTCTATCCTCCTGACACCCACCCTTTACATATTTATAAACATTAATGAGGTCACCCCTCAGTCTTCTTTTTTCCAAGCTCAAGAGACCCAGCTCCCTCAGCCTTTCCTCGTCAAGGAGATGTTCCACTCCCTCCATCATCTTTGTGGCTCTGCACCGGACTCTCTCCAGCAGTTCTGTGTCCTTCTTGAGCTGAGGGGCCCAGAACTGGACACAATATTCCAGATGTGGTCTCACCAGGGCAGAGTAGAGGGAGAGGTGAACTTCTCTCGCTCTACTAACCAATCCCTTTCTAATCCACCCCAGAATGCCATTTGCCTTCTTGGCCACAAGAATAAGTAAGTTGGAAATCAGTCTCAATTAAAATTGCTTGAGGAGAAGAGTTCAGATAAGGCTCTGGCCAGCCTTATCTAGGGTGGGGTGTCCCTGCCCATGGCAGGGGGATTGGACCAGATGATCTTTTAAGGTCCCTTCCAATCCCTAATGATTCTATGATTCTATGATTCTATGAATAGCATAACTGAGCAAAGCCAGTACCAGCCCATCCCAGGGACACACTGGGCAGTTTTTTTCCCTAAACCAAAGGGGCAGTTCTTCTTTTAGTGCAACTCCTTACTGAACAGTTACCTGCTGTGTAACTCTGGTGGAAGCAGTGAGTAGATATCTTTTGCCAGATAAACAGGGCCAAGCAAGGCGATAGCTCAGTGCTGCCCATTCTGGGGAATTCTGCACCCTGCACTGAGCTCTGCACTGCAGCAGCAGCTTTCCTTCCTGTCTGCAAACCAGGCAATTAGAGTGAGCCCGAGCATGTCTGCAAAACTAAAGTCAAAACTTTGAAGGTTCACTTATGTAGCCTAGCCTGTGCTTAACACTGTTATGTATACCCAAGCTTTCACCATCAGCTTGGTTGTTTATCTGGTAGTTCTGCTCCTTGTATTCGTGGATATACTGTTCCTCTGAATGTCGGGATGGGTTGCAGCCCACGTGCATTTTCAGCCCCTCTCCAGCATGTGTAGCAATGTGTTGTTGTGCTTGAGAGCGTCTCCTCAGACGAGTGGCAGAAACAAGCACATACAGAGAGGTGGAGGTGGCCTTTTGCAGCTGATGTTTCCACAAGCCCCACGAGCTTGATAGAGTTGCCATAGGACCGTTTGCTAAATGGTCACTGTCTCCTGATTCCTTGTCCAATTCCAATGCTTCTGCACCAGCTCCACTGGCAGGAGTAGTAAGAAGCACAGAGATGGGGAGAGTGTGATATGTGAGTTATTTTCACAAGTTAGAGATGACCCTATAACTCATAAGTGGTGGAGCGGAGCCTGCAGAAAAGAATTTCTGGCCACCCCGACTGTGCTCTCCTAATTTATTGCTAAGCATGCACCTCTCATCATCAACAACGAGAAAACTGGTTTTCTGTGTGAAGCTAATGCTTTCACTTGCTTGATCCTGGGGCAGAGGCTGTCTCCTTGCCCCTCATCCCTGTGAGTGCAAGGTATTTGTTTGAGTAACGTTTTTGCAGGTGGATTCTGAGCATGTCGGGTTGTCTGCTCCATGCAACATCACAGACAAACTTTTCAGTGAAAAAACAAATTGACAGGAATGTGTGCAACATGGCATCTGACTGTCAGATGTTAAAGGAATGCAAAGACATACCATCGCGAAGCAAATAGTTCAGCGTGTGTGTGTCTGTGTCTGTATATATAGAACTAATGCTTTATATTCCAATCATCACAAAGCAATCACACTATGACTGCATTTTTGTTATTAATATTTGCTCTTTGATGCATAAACAATCCCATTTGAAATTCCTGGTACCAACTATGCTAATCTTTCACTGGAAAAAAGCTTATTTGCAGAGGAGCAAGAATGAAGGGTAGGTAAGCAAAATGTATGTCATCTGTTTGAAGTAACTGCAAAACTATCAGCATTAATGGTAAAAATATTTAATGAGTATTGCGCTAGCCAGCACCAGAAGTAGTGAGATACAGAATTGCATTTGTTCTGTCACAGACATGACTGACATTTAATTATTGTCTATTTTTGTGCTGATAATCTCATTCTTATCATTCGTTGTTAAATCCTTTAGAACCCCAAGAAAAATGAGATCAAGTGACAAAAATAAGATAATGAAATCATATGAAATAGAATAAAATTATCTTGTAGGTAAGAGGTGATTCAGGAGACTAGGTTATTTTACAGGGTTGCATAAGCTCTGTAGGTGATTGTGAATTAAATGTGTTGAGCTCAAAGAAAAGCTTCGGGAAAGAATGGGCAGCTGCAAACTAAGCTGACTTCTTGGTTGCTGTTGTGCAGCGGATGCCATATGCAGTGATATAAGATCATTGTAAACCTCAAAAGATGGCGAATTTAAGTCTTGTTGGGGGAAAATATATATCTTTCCAGCTCACTTCCCTTTTGCCAGTTTGCTCCCTTTGTGCTGTTGTGAAGCTTTTGGAAGCCAGTTTGTCACAGTGACTGTAAAATCAGGATCTATTTTTATCATTCTTAGCTTTCAGCCAGAAAAAGGCTTCCCAGTCTTTTGCCAAAACCTGTACTGACTACACAACCCGATCCAAGCTTTTGAGTCACTGTGTACGTCTGCTTGCAATATGGAACAGGAAAACGCTTCTAGCTGATGTTTTAAATGAGGTAGGAAATCTGTTGCAAAATTCAGATGAACAATGAGTTCTGCTAAGGGAAAGTCAAAGGCAACACTCACCATTTATTAGTCTTTTCCAAGATAACTTGTGAAGTTCATTGAAAAATTACTTTACAAGTTTTGTGGTGGTGAAAACACTGAGGATTTCATTTTGTTTCCTGCTAAACTCTGAATGATGTAGTGGAAATCTGGTCTACACACACGCTAAGAAAAAATGCTGACAAACAGAAGTACATAACTCATGACCTGGTAATTTCTGAACAGGAATGTCACTTATCCAAGCACTCTAATTAGTGACCACTCCAGTGTTTGTATTTCTGCCACCTTTCTGAAAGTGGGCTTTGTAGCTATTTAGTTATAAAACATGTAGAAATACAGGAATATCTTTTTCCTCCCTTTACAGGGTTCATTTTGACCTTGTGAAACACTCCAAAGTTGGGAGATTCTTGTACTGACTGACTGTGTAACTATAGGCAGAGATCTTGAATTATCTGTCCATTAGTTTCTACCTTTTAAAAAAAGTTGTGGTGTGTTTTGGAGTCCCTGAATGAACAGCACTGTGTGAATTCAAAAACCTCTTGCTGTGAGAACTTGTTTGCAAAGTATTCTTAGAGGTAACTCTACTTGTACCAAATGCAAGCATTTAAGACAGAAGAGGGTATGTGGCATCAATTTTTTGAAAAGTAGAACTGTGCCTTTTGTGTCTGAAGTGCATGTCTGCAAAAAGCCTACTGCCTAAACTTTGCTTCTTGGGGCAATAGCAAGAAACATGGATCTAGTAGCTGGTTTCCAGTTGTTGAAAGTACAACATTGGAAGTATTCTCCCTGCTTCATGCCCTAGCTTGGATGACCTTCCTTGTACAGGATTTCCTGCAGTTAATGATAAGTCTCCATTCTGCTGTTTCATCATGGAAATTCAAATTGGAAACCCATCAGGGTGCTTCCTTCAGGAATCTGTTGGACTGTGTGGTCATCAGTGAAAAGGAGGTCATTCTTCCACAGGATGATCAAGAGTTCCAAAATGAGATTCTTAAAGTAGGCTCTATCTGTGTATCTAAACTGTTCACTGCTGGGGCATTGGATCCCTTTAGGGATCTCTTCCAGCCTAATGCATTCTATGATGCCATTCTATACTCACATGCTACTTTGAGGGTGACTTTCACAGTTCTGTAGTCAAGCTTAGGCCAAGCCCAGACTCCTACATTTAGATTGCCCCATTCTGCAGCCTGAAAACAGAAGAGAGCTTTGGCTAACCTGTTGGGAGAACAGCTTTTGCAACCATTCTTCTACCCAAGTAGAAGAATCTACTTTGATTTCTCCCTTAGGTTCACACACTCCATTTCCATGTTAGCAACTTGGCCTAAAATGTCCAGGTAGTGCCTGAAATGAGTAACCAGAATGAATGCAAAGAAACAATAGAATTAGAAGCAAAAGGACTCTGTAGATTGCTTAGTCTTTCAAGAAAAAATGAGTCAGGAGCAGTACTGTGCTGAGCACAAAGCTATTCCAGGCCCAAGTTCCATTCATAGTATTGAAGATAACAAGGTATTCCTCAGCTTCTTTCAGTGACAGAGAAGAAACCTTCAGAAATGCATGACAAAACTTAGCTAATATTTCAAAACTTTGCTGCTTTTCCAAATAAATCTGTCACAGATTTGACCTTATTAAGCTTATATCAGCAGCCATTTGTCTTTAATAGAACATATGCTATTTTTTAGTCTCTTTTTTTCCCTAAAACACCACAGATTAGACTTAGTTTAAGCTTTAGTTTAAAAGGCACAGGCTAATGAATCAGCAGAAGAGAATACCCCTATGCATAATCCAGTCTCAAGCTTTCAGAGAGCTTTGTAAAAAGCAAACAAATTTTTACCTTGTTTTATATTGAGTTTTATATTGAATTGTCTCTCTTCAGTGAGCTCCACAGCAGTGGCATTGGATGTCCAGAACAGTCAGAGGAACAAGGGAATTTTCATTCCTTGTTGAACCATTTTACCAGGCAATTGCTGCTGCTCCTCCTGGTCTTGCCCGGTTGTCTCCACTTAAACTCTAGAGACTTCAGTGCAGCTGCACTTCCTGGATGTGGATGCAGAAATTACTCTTCTACATGTCTCTTGTATTCCCCATACTCACAAGTACAGAAGGAACAGCAGACACAGTAACAACTACAGTAAAGTGCCTTGGAGTAGTCAATGAGCTCTTACTCCAGGTAAGGAGTGTGATGTTTGAAGGGGGGGGTCTCACATTGCGCTGTCTTTGTCCTGCTCTGGAAAACTGCTGTCTTCAGAGCAAAATTTGCTTTGTAAAGCATCTACTTTAGAAAAACATGCACGGGGTCAAATATATATCTATCAATACTTTGAACTATTATAAGTCAACACACTGGAGGGAAGGAAGGCCATCCAGAGGGTCCTTGCCAGGCTCGAGAAGTGGGCTTGTGAAAACTGCATGAAGCTGCATAAGAGCAAATGCAAGGTTCTGCACCTGTGTGGTGACAGTCCCATGCACGAATACAGATTGGGAGAAGAAAGGATTGAGGACAGCCCTGAGGAGAAGCTTAATGTGAGCCACCAGTGTGCCCTTGCAGCCGAGAAAGCCAACCCTGTCCTGGGCTGCATCAAAAGTAATGAGTCGGTCGAGGGAAGTGATTCTCCCCCTCTACTCTGTACTTGTGAGACCCCACCTGGAGTCCTGTGTCCAGTTCTGGAGTCCCCAGCATAAGAAGGACATAGGGCTCCTGGAATGTGTCCAGAGGAGAGCAACTAAAATGATCAGAGGGTGGAGCACCTCCCCTGTGAGGACAGGCTGAGGAAGTTGGGGTTTTGAAGCCTGGAGAAGAGAAGGCTCTGAGGTGAGAAGGCTTCTTATAGCAGTTTTCCAGTATCTGAAGGGGGCCTACAAGAAAACTGAGGTAGGACCTTTTACACAGGTGCACAGCAAGAGGACAAGGCAAAGGGGTTCCAGACTTGAAGAGGGGAGATTTAGGTAGGACATTAGAACATTTAAGTTGGACATTAGGAGACATTAGGACATTAGGAGATTCAGGTTGGATGTTAGGAAAAAATTCTTTGCTGTGAGGGTGGTGAGATGCTGGAACAGGTTGCTCAAGAAAGTTGTGGCTGCCCCATCCCTGGAAGTGCCACATTGGATGGGGCCCTGGGTAGCGTGATCTAGTGAAGATGTCCCTGTCTTTGCAGGGGGGTTGGAACTAGATGATCTTTAAGGTCCCTTCCTACCCTGGCCATTCTAGATTCTGAGTCTATGTTACTAACATACTGCCCCCAGGTAGAATTTAGCTATGTGATTTGATAGCATGCTGACATTTACATGTCCATAGGTGCTAATGACCTACATCTGCTTTCCCCATTTCACATGTAAAGACCTAAATCTCTTCAAAGGATTTCTAACTTTCTTAATTGGAGATACAGCATAGAAACAGCAGTTAATCTGTGGCTTGACCTTAGGTGTCTTTTGGTTGAGTTTCTTTCTTTAAGCCTCACTGTTGGTGACAGAATTAAATCTTCTGCCTTGCTACTTGGCAAATTTAAGTAAGTCTTGCAGCTGGGCATGTTTGTGTCTTCTGCTACACCAGTATTCATGCATTATACTGACATATCACTCATACTAAGAGACGGGAAAGCAAGCCTGTTAGCTTAGTTGGAGAAATTCCTGAATAATAGAGTTCAGGAGGTTTAAAATAATTCATGTATTTCCAGCAACAGTGTTGCTAACCTGCATTTTGGCCCTGGACTGGATTAATCATATCAAAATGCAATGTAAACAGAGGCTGTAGAACCACCTAACTGACCTGGGAACCTTTAAATATATGGCTGCAGACTCCACAGTCACTGGCAGCATTTCAAAGATGTGGTCATTTCTTGTTGAAATAAGAGATCTCTCTGCTGTACAGTGGCACAACTGTAAATATACAGAGTAATGCACAAACTCTGCATTAAAATTCATATGCATTAAAAATTGTGCTAATATAGATCACAACTCAGACAGATAATCCATTCACTTTACATGGTGTCCATGGGAATCTTTTTTGATACTAGAGTACTTGGAAGCAGTTATTTGACCTGTATTAAAGCAACCATAATGATATTTATAATTAATGGCCAGATGCAGATTTTAGTCCACAATGTCAGGTAATACATAAACCTATACTCTACCCTTAGTATTAGGATAATGGATGTGCTTCACAGATGCAGTCAAAACAATTTACCAAGGATGATATGCTCATTTTGAAAAGCAACGTCTATCACACACCATCTGCAGACAGTAAAGTGTCATGAAGACAGATTTAGTAGCTTGGTGGTTGTTCCGAGAGAGCTCCTTCTGCACTGAAACTATAATGTGAGGAAAAGCTCTAAGATAATTACTGGAAGACTGAAAAGTTATCATTTGTATCACTATCAGAGAAGTGGAAGATCTTTTGAAATGGGCAGGATGATGACGAGGCAGTGGAGAGCATAGAGAGTGAAGCTCTCTATGTTGCTTAACGGTCATTGGAGCCCAAGGGGCTGGGTTTGCTTCACTGGACATTGGTGCAAAACATGAGCCACAGTGATGGGTTACAGCTCTTTCTTGTGACTCACCTTTACACAGACAGTTCCAGACAACAAGCAAGTTCTGTTTGCTGTAACATAGAAGTGAAAGAAGACTAATATAAGTGAGCTGTACAAATAGTTCCCAAAGTTTAAATAAAGGCTATAAACAAAGCTTTCTCCTATGCCCTGCGCATCTTCAGTCTCAGAGCTGGTGAGACAAGCTTGACAGATCATACTCGGGCTGCAGTTCAACTACAGACACACTGAAAAACCACCCATCATCTGAGACTGAAGCTGATCCTAACATCCAGTAACAGTGATGTGAATCTATGCACACATCTCACAGGCAAATGATTTCAACTGCTGCATTCTTGTGCAGTCGCAGGTTAACCCTAACCCTAACTTGTCTGGGTGATCCTGCTGTGGCAGGGGGATTTTACTAGATGATCTTTCGAGGTCCCTTCCAATCCCTTATGATTCTATGATTCTGTGATTTCTTGTCTTCTTACTCCTTGTGCTCTGTAGTTGGCAGCTCAGTGATGCTGCTTTTCTGAGCTTGTTCTGCAGAATATTCCTGGATTATTATTCTTTCTTTGATTGTCAGTCTGCTAAGCAGTAACATGTGGCCTGATCTGTAAGGCATAATGTAGCAAGTGGCAAATGAAAAAAGAGTACCTTCCAAGATGTTAGATGGCTGTTTTTACTTCTATATTTTATTAACATACTGTATTTTGAGGGTTATCATAAAGAAAGAGTCCCAGAAGTCCAAGCCAGAAGTTTGGCTACATCCGTAATTACACAGAAAAAGAAAGAAAAAAATCAATTAATACCATTTGCTGCTAACTTTTACCCTACCTACTTCATAAACAGAGCATACATAGCTTTGTGCTGCTGGGCAGCTAAGTTCAGCCTTGGGGAGGGGAGCAGCAGCAGCACTGCAAGTGCAGGTGCAAATATCTCTGCTTGGTAGAACTGTTATATGTCTGCAAGATGTTTGTTCTGAGGCGCACAGTGTTTCTACATATGTTATGTATTAAGGAAAATGTTTCCAGGCTGGAGGCTCTGAAGCATTAATGTCTTAGATTGCAGCCCAGAGAGCATCTAATCTGACCCGAGAAATGTTGAGGGCAGTCTTCTCAAATAGGCTTGGAATGACGGCCTGAAAACAGGTATGGTCAGATATGGCTACGGGGAGGTCACCGCTGCATTTGCTGGACTCATAATCTAAACTGCAGTCAGGGAGTTTAGGTCAGTCTGGGAAGGAACCTACCATAACGATATTTTACTGTGTGCTTGGGAAAGTAGCAGAGGGGGATAAATACACAAGGAAGTTCAAAGTTTGAATGACTTTCCTACCTATTCTTATAAATATGGGACAGGTTTTTCTCATTCAGTCAGGGCTTATGAGAATATCATCCACACTAAAAGAGACAGGCATATTATTTCACTTGCTATTGTTCCATATTCCACCAAATATGTAAAATGAAAAACAGGTGAGTGCAGTGCATGTGTATGCTTTTTTTCTCCCTTTTGGGGGCAAAGAAACTTTTGATCTTCTGTCTGTACAGAAGCATCCCAACTTTAAAAAACAGCACTGTCAGATTTATTATAGCACTGAAAAGTACAGATATTATGCTTACCATTACTCAGTGACCTCTTTAGGTTTCCTATCATGGACCAAGATTTATTGCCGTCTGTGTTTAAAATGCAAAAGGATATGTCCTGTTAATATAGCTGGTTTGCTGTGAAGCAGTAACTTCCTGTTTCCTGGTACCACAGGTAAAGAAGACACAAACCACAAGTGCCAACACTATGTAATTTTTTTGGTCTCGAGTCCCTAATTTCTCAGTCATACAATGTGTTCTGTCAAAATGCAGCCTGGAAGTCTAGACCAAGAGATATCTGTGATAGAAAGTGTACGTCAGTATTTCAAGCCCTCTAAATTTATTCTAGCCATTTGACAGTTGCTTGGAGATACAATCTCAATTTTTGAGCAGTAGCCCCTTCAAGTGGATATTTATGGCAGATACAACTGTAATTATTTACCTGTAACAAAGTCCAGGTCTGTCTGCTCCAGGTGATACAGACAACAGAAGGACACAGAGAAAATATTAATCTTTCTGTCTAGATTTTGACCTTTTGCACCCAGCATCTTAGCTCTCTATGGAAATGGGGCTGTGTTTGGGGTTGGTTTTTTATTTACAGTTTTTGTTTCCTTACTCTGAGTCTTATCAGTTACCAGTATCAGTGACTTAAATGATAGTTGGAGGTCTGAGTGTTCTTCCCTGATTGACATTTTATTGTTCTTACGTGCATTTAAAAAGCTGAAGTCAAATGGGACTATTCAAGCAAGTTAAGGTGACTTCTCAGTGAGAAAGTTGCACATTTTCGGATGTGGAGTTTTTATTAGCATAACTCCTGTTTTACATAGAAATAGCTCATTTCAATAAAAAGAAGCGAAAGAAAGGAATGACAGAGCAAATAACTGAGCCACAAAATATGGGAATCAGTATTTCATCTTGGTAAAGATGCTAAACCTGTGCCTGCTTTTGAAAAGATAAATAATCCTGTTGATTCAGTTGGGACTATTGATGCCATAAGGCATGTGCTGAAGAAGCTGAACAATTCAGAGCCCCAGCAACAAATAGTATAATAGTATTTATCTGTATTTTAAACATAACAGCAATAAACCAGGATCCTTTATCTGCTGCAGTGTGGAGCAATGAGTGAAAATAATCGGAGCAACAAATTCTTATTTGCTTTTATTTCTTCAACAGGGGCACACAGTGGGTTTGAATTGGCCGCATTCCCATCGCGTTCGTGTTGCTTGGTGCACTGAAAAGCCTCAGCTGGGCCTGGTGCCATTTTGATGTGACTCCATTTGGCCTGGCAGAACCAGTCTCTTAACATCACTCCCAAAATGTTCTTCCCATAGTTTCTAGGGTTGCTTGTAGAATGCACCACACAAAATTTCCTGAATAATTTCTTTCAAAATACAGAAACAATAGAAAATGGTCCTTTTACTTGCAAAAACACTACTAAGCAGAGGGTATCATTCACGAGCACTATTTTTATTTAAAGCATATGAACTGAAGATGTATTTCTCTCTGCTGGTGTTTTGGTTTGGGTTTGGGTTTTATGTGAAATTGTTTCATTTTTGGCTTGCACACTGTTGACTTCAGTTTTAATGTGTTTTTCCACATTATCTGTAATTTGGTCATCCCTCTTTACATCACTGCTAATAATTTGCATTCTCATGCTTGATTGATGATTGATGATCATGTTCTCATGATGATTGATATTCAGAATCAATCACATAGGCATAACTATCACTGGAACAGGTATACTGTTACTAGCAGCACTTAGGTCAGTAATCCAAGTACCACTCAATGCTCAAGTTACATTCGAAAAGTGAAAATATTCATGTTAGCAATAAGTAATAATATTGTCCTAAATCACTGTTCAGCTTCATCTTTGCTTTTTGTTTTTAGTAGTCATTATATCTTTCTTTAGTTGTGTTTTTCAAATACATTCTATCTTTGATGACCTTCTTACCTCTAATTATTTTGTGATGCAAGAAAACCAATGGAGTACTGTGTTACACAATGGATGAATTGAGTCCATACACCACATTAGTTCAAAGCAATCACCACTAGTTAGTTTATAGCAGATTTTTTCTAAGTTTATTATACATTTGCCATCCACTAAATAGTGTGCGATGTTACTAAATTGATTCCTTTTCTCATTTCACTGAAACTGCCATTTAAACCAAAAAGCACTTGTCCCAAAGAATCTTTCAACACACAGTGGTACCAATGATAAGGAATATTTCCCAGAAAACATACAGGCAGTTTTGTCCAATGAAAGAGGCAATAACCTGTCCTTGATGGTAGAGGAGTGGGATTTTTGTAGCAAGATGGACATGAAATTTCAAGAAATTGTCTGTACTATCTTGTAATTTAGTCACCAAACTGAGCTCATTTTCGTAAGACACCTTAGTCTGCAAAGCATTTTTAGGAACCATTTCCCACCATTCTCACCAGCCACCAGTCTGCATCTTTCCCACTCTGCATCCTTCCTACATCCTTGGGTATTATGTAAACGTTTTAGTGCTCTTCCAAGCATAAACATACTCATATTTAGTTCAAGCACATTGGACATGAAACACAACTGCACTCCAGATCTGGATCGAGTGCAGACAATGTTTCTGTCCTACGTTACCAGCTGCAAAGTGATATGGAATTTCGTTCTGTTTCTGGTATGCAGCTTCAGCTCATGAAAGCTAAGATGAGATGTTCATCTTACAGAACTCTTTTCAGCAGTGTGTCCACTGCTTTGAACAATCTGACACACAGAGATGCTTTTTACAAGTAGATTTTTGTTGCTTTCTTTTTGTTGACATGATTCACTAGTCAGGCTATGTACTTGGGTTTTCATCGCCTCTTCCCAAGTGGAGATTGCATATCTTCATTTTGGCAGTTTCTGGATTCCATCTCAAAATATAACTACTGTACTTTCTTGCCTTCAATGCTGGAATCTCCAGAGATTGTTTTTTATTGCTGTTTTGGAGGGGGAGGAGGTTAGTGATTTGGCAACAGCCCTGCAGCTGTGACCCAAAGCTTCCTATTTTGCTTTTTATTTTCATAATCGCGTGTATTATTATATTATCCAGAAGCCCAGTTTCTAGCCCTAAGTCATGATGACAGCAGACACAATTAAAAGCAGCACTTTGAAAATTGCACATACTAAAAAATGACAGGATCAAGTTTGTTTGCAAACTTACATAAAGCTTGTTGAAATTGCCTGAAAAAAAAAGAAAATGAACTGGTTCGGATCTGAGTCTACAGGTTTTGGATGGCATTGGGAAACCAGGGAAACTTGGTGATTCATTTGAGGTCAGATTTTTTTTAATTAGTGCTCAAGAAATATGCTAACACCGCACAAAGGCAGAGCACAGTTTGATTGCATTTTCATGATCTGATTCATATGAATATTCATGGAGTTATGGGCAGAAGAGCCATTAAATGATCTGGTTTATTCTCCAGAGTATCACATTCAACTGAATTTCATCCAGTTACTCTTCCATTGAGACCAATCTCTTGAGGCTGATGAAAGCATTTTTGGTTCAGGGCAAAGCATTATTTTTAGGATGGAATGTAGTTTTACTTTGTAGACATCAAGAAATTAAGAGTCCCTCAGTTCTCATGGCTCTCACTGCCCACAAGTATTGTCTGTTTGTTTTGGGGTTTTTAATTTTTTCAGGTTTGTCTGGGTTTTTGTCTAGTTGATTTTTCTTTTCTGGAGAAAAGGAGGTTGAGGGGAGACCTTATTGCCCTTCACAACTACCTGAGGGGAGGTTGCGGAGAGATAGGGAAAGGTCTCTTCTCCCAAGTCACTAGCAATAGAACAGGAAGAAATGGCCTCAAGTTGGGCCAGGGGAGATTTAGATTAGACAATAGGAATATCTGTTCTTGGAAAGAGTAGTCAGGTATTGGAACAGGCTGCCCAGGTAGGCAGTGGAATTGCCATCCTTGAAGGTGTTAAAAAATCATGTAGATGTGGCAACTGGAAATATAGTTTAGTGGGCATGGTGGTACTGGGTTGATGGTTGGATTTGATGATCTTAGACATCTCTTCCAACCTTAATGAGTCTCTGATTCTATTACTTTATATATCTTTAAAATCATCAATATTTCATAATCTTTTTTATAATCAATTACAAATCCTGACTTTCCCGAGAAGGACTTTTATATATTATGATAAAGTGTTGAGGTAATCAAACTGAACATCAAGTCCATCACTCTCAGCATTTTCTCTAGGCTTTGGATAGATTTTTACACTTCTCATGACATAATAAATTTTTAACATATTTGGACAAAAATGGACACTAGGCCTGTAGGCTCTAAAGGCATTAGGTAATTTTTTCGAGGTCATATAGTAATGCACTTTCTGTAAAAAGGATTTACAGCTGCATTTAAGAAGTCTAATAGATGCAAAGAACACACCCTTCTTCTCACTGTGCATTAGGTTATTCACCCTACGATTGCACTAGCTCTCTCTGCCACAGGACTGAGCTGGGAGCTCATGTTATTATTCAAGAAACTTCTTGGAGTCACCACATTCAGAATATCAGAGCTTATTTCTGAAAGCTTTCAAAAGGCCTCCATTTCTTTTCCCTGAATGTCTGCCTTTGGGTTTGGATCTGTGCAGTTAGTATTTGCCTAGTTTACTTGTCTTGTCTCAGTGGCTGTCTTCTCATCAGTACTTACTATTCCACTGACCTCTGCATAATCTATGCACTGGATTGGCAAATACTTTTTAAAATTTATCTTCATAATTTCAATGAAAAGGGAAGAACTGATTCCCACAAACCCCTTATAATATAGTGAGGTTTGGTCGTATCTTCCAATGTGTTCCTTATTATGTCAGAGCAAACTCATGTACTGTGCTCAGCCTCCAGCTAGTTTCAGCTGATGCCACTGAGATGTCCATCTCAGTAGTTAAAGACAACCTGGTATAAAAGCACACAACATATTTTTCTTGCCTATTAAATGTTTGTGCTGTGATTTCAGACCAGCTCTGTAATTCCTAGTTGCAGTGAGTTCACTGGAACAATTATGCATCGTGCCAGAAGGTATTGCCTTGTATGAGTCACACATTCCTTCTAGACTGGATGAACACACTAAGCTCTGATGTTCAGAAGATGAGCAAACTTCACAGCTGTGGAAGGCATTTTATTTTTAAAACTCAGACTAGGGGTAGTGAACTTGCCTTAATATATCCTAGTGGCCTCTATGCAGCTTATAACAGTGGTTTCCTTCCATGAAATAGTCCATTTTTCTACGTTAGTCAGTTGTTCCTGTGATTAGGATTGCAATGGAGTTTTTTAATTAGAGGAGATGTCTACCAAACGGATTACAGCACCAAACCTCATAGTCATGGATAAAATAGTTAGGAACCCGCACACATGTTCACATTTGGAATGGAGGCCAAACTACTGACTCATGTTCAGGACTTGCCCACCATCCTCCACTAGTTCTGTGATACTAACAGACCAGAGGTTTGGTGCAGACTTCTCCCTGATGTTAATCTTACGGTGGGGTCAATTGCCTATGTAACACAAGGGTTTTGCCTTACATCAGTGTAGTCTTTGCCCAAGTTCCTTTTAAAATCCATAGCAACAAAAAGTCTCTAGCAGTCTTTGTGAAATCTCATTAATTTAGAAATACACTTGCTGTAAGATTTTATTTGATTATAATTATTATTACCATGCTGGTTCAGGAAATGTATTTCTTTGGGGATACATACTGGCTCATTTGCTTCAACTCTTTTGTGGGCAGTTAGGTGGAGGAAGATACAGAGGTCTTGAACTGAGAACTGCTAAAACCCAGGCTGCTGAAACAGTGAGACCATCTTCAAACAGAGGATTGTAATGGTGGAACTGGGAAAAAAACCTCAATGAAAAAGTCCCTTCTCAAGTCCTGGACCTACAATGAGAAGGTCTTTCTACTTCTTGAGTTATCAGATAGAGAATTTGGGGGTTTTTCTGAAGGGTTCCTAACTATTTTATCCAAACAGTTGAATTTTAGCTGGCTATAGGATAGTATCACTTACAGCACTTTTGCCAGATAGATATGTGAGGTGTGATGAGTGACAGGCATAAAATATGAGTGGGTGGCAACAACTAACATTTACACAGAGACTTGTCTTGCGGAAAAGGGTGCAACCCAGCTTGAAAAAACCGACAACTGTTTTGTCTGTTTCAATAGCTACAGATTATTAGTTCTTTTAAAAAAATATTATTATTAAAAAACCCAGGAAATTAGAAGCTTAGGCAAATGAGCTGAAAATGGAGTGACAGTTCACTGTCATAAGAAATGCTCTGTCTTCTCTATGTGATGTTTAACCACAAAAAATGCTATAGAGATGGCTTTAGGCTTTTTAGTGCTTGAACTGTAAGATTACGAAATAGTTGTGCCTAGTTTGCTTGTTTCTTGTTCAACACTGATGGTGTGCTCCTTTCAAGAGGTATGTGATGTTTCTCTGACAACAATCAGCTGCTATCCACAGCCATGCTGTGGTATGCTGCTCCATATTCCAGATCAGAATTAGGCCTGAATTGCTTAGAAAATAATAAAATGGCTTAGTCAGGATTAAGACGGTTTTAGTTGTGTTTTTTATTCCCATGAAGATCTGTCTTCTTTCTTATGGGAACAATGCAAACCTGTCTGAGGCTGATTGTTTCTAGCTTTGATTACCTATATTAGTGACTAACAAAATCAGATCAATGCCCATGTTTCAAGTCTAGATTTTAAAGTTTAAATCTAGTTCTGAAAATGCACTCTAAAACCTTGACTAAAATCCAGTGCAATCAAGCACATTTCCTTCAGGAAGACTTAGATGCTCAACATCTTTTGCTGAATTTTAGTCTTTCAAGTGCTGAGTTCTTTCCAGAAAATATAGATGTGAAGTTCAATTGGAGCATGGAAGTAGTGGTGATCCCTTCAACACTTTTTATATCCAAAAAGAGCAAAAAAAAAAAGACATTCAAGTGGTAAAAATCTTGACTTTTTTTTGCTAATCCAAATCTGATACCATCTTTTTTGCAGAACTGGTAGTAGAATTTGGACCACTATATTCAGATGTTTCTTACAAACAGCTTCATTCCATTTTCTACTATTTTTTCTGATCCCATGGGGAATCCCTAAAGGTTAAAAAAAAAAGAGTCTTATTTTTATAGTTTAGATTTGCATTGAGCATTTGTTGCATGTAAATCATCAGGTCATGGTCTCTGTTGAGAATCACAGAAAGTTAGGGAGAGAAAATGGTGTGAGATTTGCCATGAGGAGAAGGAAGAAAAACAAGCCAGTGTAACTGTCCTAGAATTATCCACAAACTGGGAGAAAAAAGTTATTAACAGACCAGCCTCTGTCGCTGTGTTTCAGAGAGAGGAAATGAATTGCTCTTCTATTAACAACTGGGTAATGGGCTTGAGTGTTCTTCTATGCTAAAAGGTCACTCTGTAAAGACTGGCATTGTAGGGTCCTCTTTTGACTCCAGATCAAATTTGCTCATTTTAATGGCGACTAGATTATTTTTCTATACCACAATGCTGCCAGCTAATCATGCACATGGAAGTTGAGCTGCACCCTGTCTGATTCACACTTCATCACCTGTAGTAAGCACTGGGCAGCTGGGGAAGGCTTTTGGTGACGATGGGAGTCTTGCTCCCTTTCCATTAGCTGGGCTGTGTTATGCTAAGTACAGTAGTAAAACTGTATTTTTATCAGGAAATTCAGCAGATATGGCACAATTTAAATGAGTCTCCACACTGAATGGCTCTGTTGAGCCAGTATTTTACTAACTACAGCTGCACATTCACACAAAGGTGAAGAGTAATATGAGCATTTGGTTTGACATGGTGAAATTAAAGGGTCCAGGCAACAATTCTGCTCTAAGGTCTGACAGATGGACAGAAAAAAGGCAGTAAAAGCAGTCTTTAACCATCCTGCATTCTCATTCATGAATCAGAGATGTGGTAACATCCAGTTATCTCTAAATCAGTGAAGTCCAAAATTGTTATACACTGGAAAGAATCCCACTGCTCTCAGCATGGATCAGACCCCAAGTAGAAGTAATGCGTCTCCCAGCCACAGGTCAGCTTTATAGCTATGCAACACTTGTGCTCTACCATTCAGGTTTTCCAATGTTTACTTTGTTCCAACTGGCAGCAAAGAGATGGGTTTCATTCAGGTTCAACTCATTTCTTTTATCACTTAGACACAAGCCCCTTTCAACACTTGGACACAAATCATACAGTGATTGGAGCCTGACCATCAGGAGGCAGAATAAGCTACTCAGTGCCTGAATGGGTGATCCCAACACATGCACAATCCATGCAGATTTGGGTTTAAAAAAGTGAATTTGAAACTGATGAAAACAGCTCTGAAGACAGGCCAAACTCTTCAAGTTGCAGCTGGTTAGCAGAGGAAGTGGATGTGATCAAGGACTTGTATAGGCATGGGTAAGGATCACAAAATAAATGAGAGATGGAGAACTGTTCATTACTATAAATCTTAGATAGTTAGGCTGATCTTGGTGTAGAATTTGTTTCATAGCTAACTTTTCAAAGACACCTTGTAGAGTCTCCAGCTTTGTTTTGATTTGTTCTTAAAAGCATGTTTTGTCTTGCTTTTACTAAATATTCCCAAGCATTGCAAAACCTAAAAACACCAAAACAAATCAAAAAGCCCACCAGACCCAGAAATGGCTGCTTTCTGTTTTCTTTGAAAGGTATCTAAATTTTGTAACATTTTATAATAACACCAATGGACGTCAGTCACAGGTAGAGACCCCTTCTGATAGAAGCTGTATAAATTTCCTTCAGACTCTTACTGACTTCCTAAATTTCTCAGAGAAACCCACTAATTTTTATCAACTTCCACAACTTTGTCCACATAAACAGACCCATGATGAAGACACAGGAGAATTTAAGTGTTGGTAAAGGGAAATCTTAATTTTCAAAAGAAGCAAGACAAATGAGTAAAGAAAGTTACATAGAAGACGACTCCTTACTTACCATTGTAAGTTGGGATACGTCCTTGTGTTGTGTCTATAAGGGGACCTTCCACTCAAGGAATAGTGGATCCCCATCTTTGTGGATCTACTTCAGCAACACATTTAGTGCATGTCTCACTTAATTGTAAGAATTCATCCTAGTGGCCTTTCTTGCTGTGGGTTTAAGCATTTTCCTGTGCCAGTGTTCAGATGAAGTAGTTTTTCTGCAGGCTGAACACACTTTGGGTAAACAAAGCAAAATGTGTCCTCATTGTAAAGTAATAATTCATAATAATTCAGTTGTAGCTTGTACTACCTAATGTATTCTTAAAAGACTAGGTTGAGGAATTTTTCTTTTCAAAATGTTGTATAAGATTTTTATCTCAGCTGTGTCCCTTATAATCAAAGCTCTTGATTAGAGGTTCTTGTCATGAAAGACCAGTAGCTGCTGCAATTAAATATAAAGAGCAACCCTTCTGCTCTTGTTACAGTTTAGGCTTTTCTTTTTTCCTTAGGAGACATTCTTATCTGATATGGAGTTTGAAGGACAGCAACTTATCTTCTTCCCTCCTCCCTTTCCATGACAAAACATTTCCTCTCCATTCCTTAAAAGAATTTTGATAATACTTTATACTAGTCACCAGCCAACTAGTTGGAAAAAACCCCCACCAAAACATGTTAGTGCTCGTCTTACAATTAAAGGCACAAAAAGATAATGATCAAGAGGAAATGTCAAAGAATCATTGACTCTGAACTACTGTGTAAAAAATAGGGGTAAAATGGTCTGGGGAGTAGAGTCCTTCTGGCGTGGCAGAGAGGAAGGTGACATTGTATGAATCAGTATTAGTATCCCAAGAGTGATACTCTACACAAGACTATCTCAGGGCATAGAGGATTAGTCCTTATAGATGAGATTGAATTTAGGAAGTTCTATAAACTCCATATGTCATAAGAATTATGCCCTTAGAGGAACTGACAGATATAATGTACATAAAGCCATGTGAGTTGGTTGGGATGGAAATTGAACCTCCCTGCATGGATCCATGCACCGATCCCTGCACCAGCTTCCTAAAAAGAAGGCCCCATATGCTTGTGAATCTGGCTGCAAAGCCTGAAGTTTAGCTGTAGTCATATTAGACAATCAGTCTAAGTTAATTTCTACCTGAAATGATGAGCAGAAACTTAACTTGGTTTATTTATGTGAGGTATGAAGGAGAAGACCGAATTCTAGGCTTTTTGAGTGAGTTAAGCATGTCTGATCCAACAGAGTTTTACTTGATGGGGAGAGTGGAGGTGGGGGGCACAGTGTTAGGAGACATATTGTCCTTTTTATAGTTGCTTTGGTTGAAGGGCAGAAGAAATACATTCTGACATTCTGGCAGTAAAAACTGCCCATTACTCTAGCACCAGAGAGCACATCTTCATTGATGTCTGAGTTATTCATATAAAGTGGGGGAAAATGGTTCATCTGATTATTTTACTCATTTAAAAAAACCCCAACAATCACCGTAAAGGGATTGAAAAAATATGGGATGTCTTTTTAGTCTCTTGAAATACTCACATCTGTGTGCTAGAGCCTTGTATTCTGAAACTTATATGTAACCCCAATTACAGCCCACATGCAATTCCAGCTGGAAAACATACACTCCGTAGAGGTAGTCTGTCCTTTGAAAGAGAGAAAAAGAAGTGCCATTTGGATTCCTTTTGAATTTTTTCAGGAAGAATTCCATTTTGTCACTGTTATTTTTCTCTCTCAGAAAGAGAAAGAGAGAAAACAAGAATGAAAGAGGGAAGAGAATGATAGAGAAAAGAGAGGAGAGAGGTGAGGAGAGAGGAGAGGGCAGTTGACAAAAATTCTGCCACAATTAATTTTGCATATAATTGACTCAATCTTCATTTTGTTATAAATCTTGATTGATGGTATTTAAGAAAGGGACCTATATTTTTGTTATTCTAACACAGGCAACCTATGCTGCCTACTTGCAATCACAGGCAGCTTTGTGGATTACAGAGTATTATATGCACATATGGATGCAAATGCAGAAATGTGTGTATAGATAGATAGATAGATAGATAGATAGATAGATAGATAGATATAAAAACTCAGTCCTCGCTGGAAAATTGTTCATCAGGCTTAGTGATACAGGTGCACTGAGGCATCTAGCACAGAAAATTTTGTACTTCTCTTTGCCTTTGGGGAAAATCTGAGGTTTCAATGTTAATCTGTAAAGTTGGCTCTTAGGTGTCAGTCCATTTCTGCCTTTGTGCCACAGTGAACTGGATTGATTGAGGTACCTGGAGCTGATGGTGCCTCAGTTTATACATCTGACAAATACTGAAAACACATTGTCAGCAAACTCCCTCAGCACAGAATGTTGCTTGTCTATGCTGCAAAGCCATTAATGAGGGATTCAGGTGCAATGCTAACTGTAAAGTTGATTAAATTGCTGAAGATGTGTAAAAATGTAAAAATAATATACTTATAAATGTAATAATAGAATAAATATGAAGCCAGAATCACACAACAGTACAATGTTGGCCTTTAAATTATATCACCCTAGACCAGCTTTTTACACAGATCCCTGCAGCCACACACTTTTGTCTACAGTGAAACTGCACAGGGATCTGCCTGGACAGTGTTCAAAGCAGGATCTAGCCCTACATTTCTTTGTGTATACTTGATGCAAGGTATCCATCCTGGTATCCACTGACCACATGTGGGATGTGTCTGCCTGGTCCACTGCTTCGCATTAGTGCAGCTGGGGCTGCTATGGACATCAGCAGAAGGAAAAGTGGTTGTACCCAGGCAGATGGAGTTGCCCTTGTTGCTCCGACTTGACCCAGGAATGCAGGTTGAAAACTTGCATGAAACTTCAGGCATGATAATCATTCCCATCACTCTGATTTAAAATATCATGATAATTTCTATAAAGAACAAGAAAAGAATATGTCTATATTTATGAAATGGTAGTCAGTGTCCGAAACCTCAGTTCCTCTATGGGAGAGAAGAAATGACAGCAGATACAAAAGAAAATCTGTTTTGATTATCACACCTGATAAGCCTCATTGGTTCATCATGTTCAGCATCTGCACTGCTAAAACCTAATGATCATGAGTGAAACCTTTCTCCCTGACCCATAATAAATTGTACTTGAAAGGTGATGAATTACTTTCCGCCTTTTGCATCTTGGACAAAAGAATTGTATCACCCTTTTTTGCAGAAGTCCTACAAAGGAACTAGCCCAATTTACATATTAAAAGAAGAAAATAAAAGAAAACAAAAACCTACATTGGTTATCTGTTTCATGCTCTTTTGGAGAAAAATAAGTCTAAAGAGATACAGTAATTTTCTGCCAATCTAAGTGTGTAAGAGCATCTATTGCTAATTGCTGTTTTATCAGTTGCCTTTCACATATTTTGCAAAATACAGCCTCCAGATTCCACAGGGTTGTGCCAGTGACTTTTCAACGGCCAGCCTGGCTACCCTTTCCTTACAGCACTAACCTGCTACTCACAGGAGTGGTTTTACTGCAGGCATACAAGTACCTGCCTATCACTGCAGTTTGGGACCCGTGGTCAGCCCCAGGAGGGCAAGCAGTCCGTTCGAGAACAAATGAGGGAATTTAGCAAAATGTATAAGTCCTTCCCATGCTACCTACCGAAACAAGCAGATCTATAGTCAATTTATTGAGCATAAATTACTGCCAACCTTCGCTAGAATAATTTATACTCCTGAGCCTCTTCAGACAGGAAGGCAATAGGGAACTGTCAGGATACATGAGGTTTTATATAGAGATGAACGAATAGCTCATTATTCAAAGTCAAATGATATTCATATTTAGGGGTCAGAGAATTTGGGAAATGTTTAGACCCTCACCTGAGATTTCTGTATGAAACCTCTTTCCCCATAGGGTCTTCTCAAAATAAGTGCTGGCTTTTCCAATCCTACTGCTTAACCAGAATCGTTAACCCAGGCAACAGTTGGGTGGGGAGAATTAATAACAGTAAAGGAGCAGGAAAATGAACAGAGGGGCTCAGTGGGCATAGGATTAAAGAAATTACTCAAAAGATGGGGAAAGAGGAATAGAAAGATATGGAGATGAGATCAGAAAGGTTGTGGGAAGAAAGAAGGACAAACAGTCATTCAAAAATAAAATCACAGCACAACATTAGTATTTAGAAAGACACCATCCATTTTCTAGTTGTGTTTAATTATTGGAAAATCTTTGAGCAATGCAGTACAAAGGGCAGAATATTTTTCTCTGCAATGCTTTGTGTATTAGCATGGGAAACTCAGGCTCTATGAGACAGAAAGACATCTTTGCTATCTCCTTTTTTCATTTTATCTTAACATCATGACAATTAGGATTTCAATGAGCTACAAATCAATTTCCTTTTTAGCTAAGTAAATCCAATGTCACTTTAAAATCAGTTAAACCTCAGTTCTCTGGAATGCAGGATTTGCAGTAGAAAAGGAGCTCGTTCCTGTGTTTCAAGCTCTGACTTTCCAAGCTGCTGTAAGTTTTGTGGAGCATTGCTTACACTGTGCCAACCTTCTTCCAAGACAGAATGAATTTCAATAAAGAAAGAAGAGTCTGGCTCCTTTTTTGACTCTTTCCCACCCCCACTCCACAACAACTGCATGCAGGGCACTGTTCAAATGTTCAGCCAGCATGACTCTCAGGTCACCCAAAGCTGGGGGGAAGCAAGAAGCCAGGAGCTTTACAAGTGAAGCAAAAGAGTGCCAAAAAAGCCACAGATAATTTTGTCTACAGTATCTCCATTAAATCTGAGGAAATACATTCAGTGAACTTGCAATGGCATAGTCACAGAGAAAGTTCAGGGTATGTTTCACTTCACATTGCCCTGGTGCTGCTAATTCCCCAATCAGCCATTATGTTAGTTTACTAAGTCATCTGTACTCACCTACAGATCCTTCACTTCATTACTCGCCAGCCAAAATCTCTTCCGAAGGCTCCTCTGACAGATTTATATTCTGAGCATCAGACAGGAATGTGGTTCTCTGTTTTTCCTTTACCTATACTACATAAACATGTCTGGGTTATTGCTCGTAAGGCTCATCTGAAACAGCTAACACAAGGATCTCAGGCTGAGCAGTACAGTTACCTAAAGAAATACCCCTGAGCTCTCAAGCTTCCTGCAAGTATTGCAGCAGATCTGACTTCCTGAGGTTTCAATTCAAACTTCACCCCCATTTCTGGGTCCATTTCTTGGTTGTAAGTGCTCTGGTCAAGGAAAGTGATGACTGACAAACATTTCATAGTGACGTTATAGTCAACAGGACTGTAAAAGTTTGCAGTGACGCAGCATCAGTTCAACTAAGTGTAGTCTTTAGGTCTCTTCAGGGTATTTCATTTTGTTCTACAAATCAATGGGAATTTTATGGGTAGATGTTTTGCAAACTAGTTTCTTATATCGCACAGGAATGGCTGTATAAAACTCAAGCCTCCAACTGTGTTCTGGCAATAGTGGCTTTTCACAGCTTACCTCTTACTCCTTTTCCCCCAAGAAGATACAGCATACAGAAGTATTACTAAAGATAAGAGCTTTTTCCTTTCATAGAACAGTCCTCCTGTCTCTTGAGAGCTTCAGCCATGAGAATTTATATTAAATGAAACTAATTAGCTAAAGGTTGCATCAAAACTCTCACAAAGACCCACTGAGATCAGATTCTTTTCCTGCTAGTTATCTCCCCCACAGATCCCCAAACAACAGAAGGCATTGTAGAGACAATTGTACAGATGCAGGAATGAGTCCTGCTCCAGCGATGGGGGCTGATTCAGAGGTACAAGTATTAGAAGAAAAAGGAAGGAATAAAAGGAATTATCCTCAGCCATTTTCTGAAAAAGCTCCAACAACCCTTTTCAAAACTCTATTAAAAGATATTGTGGCTCCACAGTCCTGCAAAGGGCTGGAAATGGTGCAATCACTGCCTTAAACTTTGTCCAGTCACATTGCTCTTCCATGTCCACGGAAGCATTGTTTTGATCCAAAAGTGCCTTTAAATAGGCGCTTAAATTTAAGCAGACAAAAGCAGCCTCACCTGGTGGTTTTGCTCTTCCAAATACTCCCAGCTCAGGGACACAAGTGTCAGTTTGCACACATATAGCCCTTGGTTTTCTGCATCCTGTCAGGATGGGTGCCAGGCACAATGCACAGTGGAGGCTGGCAAGGGTTGCATGAAAATTGCCTGTCTGGCACACTGAAGCCTGGCCAGAGTCTGCTGAAAACAAAGAGGAAGAGCAGGTTGTGTCTGACTGAAAGCAGGCTAGGAGATACTAGATAAAACTATCTGCCTAATTGGTAGTGATTTGAGATTATTGACTTTCATATCAGTTACTGAAAAGCCGCTAGATGGAAACAACTCTTTCCGTCCAGTCTCATTGCCTGTATTGATAGGTGTGAGGCTATCGAACGTGTTCAACTCATCTCAAACTACATAACCAGGCTGAGAGTCAGATTAGAAGGAATGAAATTGTTTTACCCCAGCCCGTCTCTGTGATGGACTTACATCACACTGGTAGGTTCCTGAAGTATTTAGTCAGAAAAATAACCTGTAATACACAGAGACCTGAAAAACTCTTGCCTCAGCCATTCAAATATAACATCCTTCTTATTTCATTAACATTCCCTCAAGGAGTGGTGCGCCTTACAAATACATTCTTTGTGCACAGATTGGTGCCAGGAGTAATAATCTGAAGATCACAGTATACTCTTGAGGAAAGATTTTGTTTTCTAAGCCCAAAGATGTAACATTTTGGTTGCAATTCCTTAAAGTAAATTGGAGGGGGAGAGGGGACGGGGAAAGGGGAGGGTTTATCTGTATTAATCATTACAACTGGGTTTGTTAGCTTGCTATTTTGAGGAAATACAGGTAAGCAAGGCAAGATAAATCACAGCTATTTGAGATGTCATTCTGCTTTCCTATAGCGTTTGAATTTCTTCCATATTACAATAGATCTTCTCTCCTTGTGCCAACTAAATTGAATTCCTCCTTTTGGACTGTTTCTTTGAAGAGCTTTGGATAAAATGTCCCATGCAGTTCAGTTTGGAATCTTCCCAAATCAAAACCCCAAACCTTACATTTTGTTTCAGTTGTGGGGAATGGGAATTCAGATTGTTCTTTACCTGTTCTTAAGACATCTGCTTTCACTATTTGGCATAGCGTGGGGCTGAGGTTAGTGGGAGAAGGAGGCCTGATTAGCCTCAGAGGATTTGTTACATTTGATACATTGAATGTCTGATATTGCCTCCTTTGCTCTCATTCGTTCACAGCCTGTACATCGAGATACACTGCAAAAAAAATTTGAACCCTTTCGGTTCAATTTTCATCTCTTATTTAGCGTTGAAATATCCAGAGTAAGTCACTGGTATCTGTTGTTTTTGGAAGTTTTGCCTGGACTAAACTTTTGGACTCAGCCATGGAAGTCACAGAATGGGAAGTTGATTTATAAACTGCCTCTAAATCCACTGACAAAGGCTAAAGTGCATTGAATATTCACAAGCTCTATATTAGCAGCCTCTACTATTTTGTGCTCCCCATGGCTCTGATTCAGCTGAGAAACACCCAAAGTGATCCCAGATTTTAAAGTCCAGCTGATCCTAAACAGAGCAAATTTCCAATTAAACCAGAAAGCTTTCATATGCCTCCTATATGCAGATAGCACTTGGCTACATCTGCTATAATTTGTGCTACTTTTGATATATGTTTTATTCAATTTTGCATGAGAATTGGTAGAATGTGATGTTTTGCTGGACAATTTCTAAGCAATGTCTATTTGAAGAGGGTGCCCTACCTTATTACAAAAAACATAAAGCATTCTGCGAGAAACAACCAAAGCTTGTCAGATTTGGAGTTTGGCCTTTGCTGGTCAGAAACCTTCTGATGACACAAAGTTTCAGCAGAAATGGTAAAATGTAATGGAAATGGTGATGTTTACAGTGCCCTTTAGGTCCAAATAAATATTGCCCAAACCAAGGAGGAATTTTGTGCCTTGGTCACCAAAAAAATAAACAGCTTTTTGCAGCTCCGTTACCTGGGGAGCACTAACAGTTTCAGATTTTCTCCCAGCTTTGTTGCAGAACAGGATAGAGACCAGGTATCACATAAACATACTGTAAGTTCAGTGAATGCTGAGGCTGGAGCTTGATGCTGTTCAGTCCAGGAGATATATTGTCATATTTATTGAGCATCTGAAGGACGCAGGGAGATGGCTGTTTGAAAATGCAGGGATTTTCAGCAGCGTTTTCCAAGTAGGGTGCATTTCCTTTGGTCTAATGCAGCATGAATCTGAACTGTGGAAGGAAATAATGAACCCTTGGTTGAATTTGCAATTCTCTCTTTCAAGTCTAGTTGTACTTAATGTGCTACTTGCAAAGGTTTTACCGTAAACAAACACATACGTGCACACCCAGACATACACCAACATGTTATTTCAGAGCTGCATTTTAGCTTCAGTAGATTGTTTGCTCTGTTGCCCTTCTGTGTGGCCAATAACATATCAATCAGCAATTCAAGAAGGCAACAGATAACTACATATAAGCAAGTATGCTGAGTTTTTTGAAAGCTGAGCCCAGCATAAGCAGGCAGATTTGTGCAGTTGCATTTGAAGTAAAAGAGAAATAAATACTATCAATAACTGGGTTGTGTTTCTTTCTGAACAGTAGCTGCGCAGAATTTACCTGAGGTATGCAAATAGCCATAACTTTAAGACGAGGGCTTGGATTCTCACCTGGTGCATATCGGCCCAGCTCCACCACTGAGAGCAGAGATTGCTAAATCATGAACATTATGCCTGAAGCAAAAGGCACTTGGCCAACTCCTTCCCTGTGATTTTTGTATGTTGTGCAGATTTAGTTCAGCCAAAGCTCTGGCTGAATTCCTCTTACTTTTTCTGAGATTGTAATTATGCCCTGGTTTGTATATTCCTCAGATATTATTTTCACGACTGTAGTCTTCAAAACTTTGCCTTTCCTTGTTCTCTTTCTCCCTGCTTTACCCCTCTCTCTACCTTTACAGAGCAAAGGTTTATAGTTGTCAGTTCTTTTGTGATTAAGCTGACATATTCATGGTATATGCAAAAGATGAACGTGCTACTATGATGTCTCATCAACACATTGTCATTGTCTGTGAGAAGACAGTGCTGGAAGAATTATTAGGAGGTGCTGCTACCTGAAAGTAGAAGTGCTCTACCAGGTTATGCATCTGACTGTGCTTACAGAACACATCCAGAGGAGAGCTATCAAGTTCCTGAGGGGTTTAGAGAACAAGTCATATGAGGAGAAGCTGAGGGAGCTGGGCATGTTTAGTTTGGAGGAGGCTGAGGGGGAACTTCATTGCCCTCTACAATTACCTGAGAGGAGGTTGTAAAGAGGTGGGTGTTGGCCTCCTCTCCTTCGTAACTAATGACAAAACCAGGGAAAATGGTCTGAAGTTGAGGCAGGGGAGGTTTATATTAGATATTAGGAGGAAATTCTTTACAGAAAGAGTGGTGAGGCACTGGAATGGCCTTCCCAGGGAGGTCGTTGAGGCACCATCCCTGGAGGTATTTACAAAACCTGTAGATGTGTTGCTCCAGGACATGCTATAGTGGTAGGCATGCAGGGGGTTATTTTGTGTTTGTTGATCAATCAGGTATTTAGGTATTCAGGGATTTAGGGTTTTTGTTGTTGTGGGTATGGTTGGACTTGGTGATCTGAGAGGTCCTTCCAAACCACAATTATTCTGTGATTCTGTGACAAACTCTATTAAGTTCAATAACATCCCAAAAGAGGAACAAAGCTGGAGAGGGAGGTGAAGACACGCCCTACCTAGAAAAAGAAATGCTGCCATGCAGTGAATGAAGAGGAAAAGCACAGCATTCTAAAGAAGAGAAGGAGACTAGGGTTATAAACTGTGGTTAATGTTAGATTGACAGAGGGGGAGAGCCAAAGGGGGCCTGAATAAGTAGGAGAGGTTTTAGTTAATAAAAGAATATCTACTTTGGGCGTCAGACTTTAAAGATTCAAAATCCGAATTTAATGCTGAATTTTTAAATTTAGCCCAGCCATGAAATAAAGTAAAAGAAAAAAAAGTTCATTTCATGTAGCCTAGTCGTTGTGAAAGGGAAAACAGCTATAAAGATGTAAGTTAAAAGCCCAGTGAGGATAGTTTTCACGTAGACTTGCAGGTCAAGATGAATCCTAAGTTCTCACATTGTCTTTATTTGGACCTGCTGACAGCTGCACCTAGGAAACAGCTTATCTTTATTAGGGCTTGTTACACTAATGCCACTAAGAAACACACACCTTTTATCCTCTAAACAGGGCATTAATTTCTCATTAGAGCCAGAGGAATCAAAACTCTGAAAAAAACAGTTTTGTGGTTACCCATCTGTTTTGCAGAATTAAAGAAAATAAAAATGTGTCACATTGAACCAATCTTTGCAAATTTAAGAAGCTTTTAAAAGCAGCTTTACTTTTAAAGTGTAATTAAAGGAAATTTCAAAACACAGTCATTTAGGTTTCAAGCGTTCTGTTTTTAAAATGATGAAATAAAACATTACAGCATTTCAAACATTACTTTCTTGTTCCAAAGTTTGTGGCAAAGCTACAATGAATTTAGAAAGCACTTCAGTATTGCTAAATCCCTTTTTTTTTTTCCAAAGAAAATTAAAAATGGTCAGAGTTGATGTGAACCCTTTGTTATGAATTAAATGAAACTGTTCTGTTATGAGCAAGTTCACTTTTACCATATTAATCTGGGTAGAGATTTAGTTTCATTTCAAACCACCTAACACAATATGTTTTTGTAAGCAAACCTCGTTTGCATGTTCATTAACTTTTTAGACTCTATGGGTTTCAGCCAGTGTGAACTAAAACCTTTTTTCTCTCAACTCCAAAAAGACTATAATAAATCACAAATTCATTGTGGAACAATATGGCAATAATTTCATGCTCTTTGATGTATTTAACTGAGACAGAGTTTGCCTTTCCACTTTTTAGGAGCTAGCAGTTGGTTTGATCCAATGTTGAAATCATCAGACCTTCAGTCAGATTCTGTTTTAAGAATACACCTCTGATAAATAAACCTCCAGACTGAACATCCCCATCTAACATGGGCTGCTATTTGTGATGTGCTAAGCAATGGCAAAAGTGTTTGATTCAGGAAAAGGGAATGATGTAATAACAAAGGACAAGATCTGGGTTTCCATCAAAGAATTAAAAAACGCCTTAGTTTATGGTTTATCTTCAAACATACATGGAATCCCTATGAGGTACATTGTGGCTTTGTGCTATCTACTTTTAGAGATGCCTTAAAACACTTTATAAATACTAAGCCAATTTTTAAATCATGCTTTACGTAAGAGTCCCAATTTTTGTCTGGGAGGACCTGTACTATTGTTTTGTATATTTCTTCCTCTGGCTTCTGGGTTATCAGTCTTTTTTCCTATTCATTTGTATTGGAGTTTTTTCTTCACCTGAAAGCAGGCATTCCATTGTACTAGCTGCTGTGCCATCATCAAAAGGCAAGAAAAGAGACTCCTGTCTGAGAAAGATTAAAAATTGAAGTAATATTCTCCAACCAGCAGTCTCAGTACTGTGGGAAAAAATCGAAAGCTGCTTTATGAAAATATTCCCAGCTAAAGCAGTTTATTCTCTAATTCAGGAAACTGTGTTTTCTCTTCTACATATCCCAGTAGAGAGACTGTTGCCCTTGTCCCTTTCTCCATGGCTAGGAAAGCACATGGGGTAGAGCAAAGAATAATTCCCCCTCACTTAGGGAACAGATTCAGCAGACAGATGTATATAGGCAAGTGCTGCAAAGTCAATGAGAGCTCGAGCAAGCGACCTCGTTGAATTTCCTGCTGTTTGCTCACCCTGTCATTTTTGCACACGTGCAGCTCTGACTGCAGTCAGTCAGAGGGTTGTAGGAAGTAAAAACAAACTGAATAAAGAGCCCTAAGGAATCGTTCAACACAGCTCACAAAAACATGATGTTTGCCCTCTGTGTTATCTGCAACTTTCTATCCCTGACAATGAAAAACTTAACGTGCCATGTTTTGCTTTCTGCTGAACCTTGGTACATTTTGTAGCTGCTCAGGGGGAGTAGTAGCTTCCTTTTTCTCTGCTTCTGAGCTATGTGTACAGTATATTAAGTGCATCTTAGCAGCACACTTAAAACAGTTTGAAATCTCTCATTTTATAAAGACAAGGAGAAAAGTAGCACGGAGTCTGACTGCAAAAATGCAGAGTAGAAATAAAATTGCTGGCTATACTATGGTTCTAACAGTCAGTATCCCAACCCTGCAGACAAATTTACTGGGACAAGCACTTGCAGTTTAGCAAGAATGGGCTTTGAGAGGTTATCTGAAGTGTGAGGACAGTGTCAGATGTCATTGAAGGTTGGCATACTCCCTGAGGATATGGGGGGAGTAGCTATGCTCACACACCCTTGATTTAGAGATGCCCTGGCAGAGGTCTCCAGGCAGAGCAGAACCTTGCAGAAGCAGAGCATCAGCATCGTAGGATTTCCTCAAACCATCAAGCTTTGAGGCTGTTTACTGCATACTCACATTTTGTTCCCAGAGCAGTCAAAATGGGTTTAGCCATTGGCTTTTCACAGTAAGGTTAAACACAAACCTGCCTTGAACTGCCAGGAAGGGGAAAAAAACCCACTGTTGTGGTGCTTGTTCATAACAGCTATTCCCCTGTATTCCTTTCCACTGCTGACTGACAGCAGCTGGAATTTATGAAGCATGGCTGTACGTTGCAAGTTCCCTGGTTTTACATTCATGAGACAGAGAAAATGTCTCTGCTTTGTTCAGTTTGTCAGACTGCTTCCTCCTTTGCACCCAAATAGCGCTGTGTCTCACTAAAAGTTCCTTCTTAAATTACGTCCCAAAAGCTGAACTGGATATGTGCAAAAGTAATTTCTCCTTCAAACAGCATGCCACACCTGGATGGGATATGTGACCTTCTGGTGGAGAAAGATGACTAGAGGTACTTGTGTGATTCCCACCCGTGTTCCTACACTCAAGAATTTAAGGATGTGTGGGCTGAACTCATCCTCACACCAGAGTTGGCATGAGGTTTAATTTTGATGGCTGTTGCGGTGGGAAGTAAGACTGAAACTGGGCACAAAGTAAGAAAAAAAATGTAAATACTGTATTTTCATTCCATATCTGCTTGGACACATAGGAATAGCATCACATGCTCCTTTTTACCTCCTTGATGTGATTCCTCACTTGTAAGCTCATGCGCACAGGCACAGACATGCGCACACACACACACACACGTATTTCTACAACTGCAAAAGCCTGAAAGCCATCAGGCTTTCATGATGGGAAGGGAGAAGGAAATCCATAGCTCAGCAGTATTATTTCCCCCTACTTCCTTGCAAAACCTCTCTCACTGGAGTTTCATAGGCTCTCTCCTCCAAATTATTTATGGGAGAGGGGCAACCCACCAGACGCTGTATGCGCCATTACCCCCAGCTATTATCCAACAAGTAGTTAATGTTGTTTGAAGCAAGCATGATTCCTTCTGAGCTCCTCTGTGGCTGCTACTGCATGCCTAGGGCCTGGTTGTACTCCCTTAAAGTCGATGCTAAAACTTCCCAGCCTCACAAGGTGGTTGGGAGGATAAGTTCATTAACGTTTGCAAGGCCCCCAGATATCATAGAGCTGGGAGTAATATAAGTATCTAGATAGCTAGTTCTCAAAGCCAGCATCTCTGAGGGTCATATTCTGCACTAGAAATTCCCTTATGCCCATCAATTAACATTTGCTCTTGAATATGTATGCAACATGATGTTTTCCTATTATACATATTTAATTATGACTTATTCTCCAATAGCTATATAAGCTATGGAAAGAAACATCACAGAAGCTGGAGTTTTGATGAATCCCTCAAGAAAAATAGGTTCGGAATATCGGAAGGAGTCCTGATTTTTATTTTTGCCTGAATATCTCCATCCAAGTTGCCTTTTCTCCAAAGCAAAGTGTGGCTCGTCCCCATTGTGAGAGTAAATGTTTAAATATCCCTTATTCCCTTATGGTTTCCATTATTATTTATTTCTGTAGCAAGAAGAAAGATGTCTGGGTCACCCTTTCAGCCAGGATGAAACATGCGAAACAGGACAAAGAAAATGAACAGTAGTATTCAAGAGAAGTTTACTTAGGGGCATTTGTTGGGCAATCTTTTGACTGAGCTGGAAAGTCTTGAATCTTCTTGAATTCTTAAAAGCTTTTCTCATCTTTTTTTTCAGTGCAGTGGGTCAAATTCATTGCTGATGAAATTCTATTGGCCCTGTTGACAGTACTGAAATCGTAGAGTGTTAGAAAGCTTCAGCATTTCCTTATTATGAAACATAGCAATGGGAGTCAATAGACGCAATTGTAAGCATAAAATTAAATACACACTTCAATATATTTCATTGGATTGATGTTTTAATCTTGGTTTATGGCTTTAGTAGCTAAACAGAATCATTTTGCTAAATTAAAATCAAACAGAATTGTTGAGACCACAAATTATTGCCAGATACAGTATCTGTAACTGGCATGAGCATCACACATACAGTGCAGTTGACTGTAAAGTCTCAACTACTTACTTAATTTTCCTGAGGCTTAGCCTTCCATTTAAAATACAGCTGTTCCAGTTCCTGGGGAAAAAAAATAACCCCCCCTACTTGGAGACATGGCCCAAGTGTAACCAGACCAGCGACATGGGTTTGAGTTTGCAGAGAGCCTGAAACCACATCCATGACGCATGAATTTCTCTGTCGAGGTCTGCGTATCCTGAAGCACGAAGTAACAAGAACCATGCTGTTTCAAACAGAGACATAGCTAATTTGTCACTCATTACAGCACATAAGAAATGCAATTGTATTGTGAAGATGTCAGCGTTTTCAAAGACTAGATGGGGCTTCTGCTGGAGGGCATGAAGAGTAAGAAGGTAAAGCTGGAGACACTAAGTTGAACACTCTGAGCTGCTTGCTGTTTCTTCACAGCCAACTGTAGCTCCCTGCCTTATGTTTTGTACTTGGGCTCTAAGCTCCTTCTGGGAAGGACCTTTTGTTCTGTGCTTGTACAACACATGGCAGAATATCCCTTACTGCGCCTGGAAGGCCCAAATCTAATACAAACAGTAAATAAAAGTAAAGGCTCTCTTTTCCCAAGGGAATGGATTTAGCTTTCAAAAGCTTAGAAGCCGCCCCATTTCAGCAAATACACAAATCTCTATTGTAAAAAACATTCTATCCATTTATATTTTTTTAAATTAATTCATTCCATTTGATCACTTTCCTTTCAAATAGTTTGGCTGTTAATTGGATGCAGGCAGGACACACAGACAGAGCACTCGAACTTCCCTGTTGGCTCTGCATTTCCATGCGGATATTTTGAGAGACAGGCATTGTCTATTAAATGGGAGTTGTGAAACACAACTACACTGGTCAGTTGTAAAACTTTTCAATTGCCTTAGGTAACTAGATAATGTTCCCTTGGTTTTTCACAATATTCCCTAGGTATTTGGCTGCGCTGTATGCCAGGGAGGGAAGCCCTGGAGGGAGTATTAAGGTCAGGAGGAGATGGAACTAACAATATACAGAATATTTCTGCGGCACATAGCGATCAGTACAGTGTTTGCCCTCAACTTCCCTGGTGTGCCTTAGTTACCATTGCTTCAGAATTCCCTGGGTATCTCTGGTGTTATGAAAGTCCCCTCTCTGCTGTTGGGAGGGGAAGAGTAGAATAGAAAATAGAATAACAATGGGAAGAGAGGAACAGAAACTAGACAGTTATTCATGAAAATATGTTCATAAGTCAGGAAAACAGTTCTCTGACCAACGCTGCACTGTACAGTGTGTGTGTGCTTTAGTGGTCTCACAACCTATGCAGCCACAGGACCCCCAACACTCACTCAGCCATCTCTTTGAGTAGTTGCAGGACTGACCTGGAATGATTCATTCTAAAGAGGGTCTTTGCTTTCTGTGTGTACCCAAATGTGCAGGGTCCCATCTTTGGGACGCTGTGTGCTTGCTGATCAGATTGCCATTAGGTGGACTTCTCTGTGCAGCTCGTCATTGAAACTTGCTCTGCATCTAATGGCTTATAGCTTTCATATGGTGTGAATGGTTTTGCATCTGTTGAAGAGAACTGTAAATGCTATTGTCAGTTTGGTACAAAGATTTGAGTTTGTTTGACTGTAGTAACTCTGCTTCCTTGTTTCAATAACCCAGCACAGTAGGGACAATGTTCTGCCATTACACAGTAAAAAGCTTTTCCAGGCAAGACTGACACACTCTGAAAAGCAGAACGGATGGTGCAGTCTCATCCTGATGAAATTAGCAGGGGAGAAATATGAAATTTCCACCTTCCATTACACGTATTCATGGACATTTGGAATTTAATCTGAGGACAAATCTGAATTTTGGGTTTTTTTCTCCCTCTTCTTAAAGCACGGGTATTTGCTATACAAAGCACTGTATTTTCTAAGTCAAAACAAGTGTTGTATTAGGAAGCAAAGAATGCAATAAATACTTTATTCCCAAGTCAATAATCATATAACAAAAAAGCTTGATTAAGTGCCCTCTACTCCTTTTCTTTGTATGTCAGCAGAAATAAAAACTGCTGTACTTTTTTACCTCAGCTTCACTACCTTAACCCAAGCTGATGGCAAGAAGCCTAGAGAATATTACTAGCAGCCTGTTCTCTTATGACACCCACCCTTCATCTGGATGTAATATCTCAATATTGCTCCAGAAGATTGGATTTTATTTAGTCTTTTAGCATGATATGAAAAAGTGAACTGAATTCTTAGATGGCAGGGGCTTTGTCAATTAAAGGAGTCTAGTTTACTGGGAGCCAGCTGAATGGCTGACTTTATCATATGCTGTAGATTAATGAATGCTACTGCTAGTCAAAAGAAACAAGAGGTCATCCAAAGACTACTTTATTTGCTCTTCTGGTACTTTGAAAAAAATGTTTCTTTAAATACTTCTAGCACAGGTCTGTTCAGTGCTATAAGAAACACAATTGCCAGTTAAACTGTGATGCAGGCCAGCACTAAGGATCTCTCCTAGGCTGCAGATTTGCATCTAAAGAAGATTTTGTAACATCCTAGCTGTAATTTTTTTTTTTTTTTTTTTTTTACAAACTCCTATTAGGAGAGCAGTGAAAAACAGACATTTTCTCCTCCTTTCCAATGCCCCCGTTACTTGACACCCAACAGTTTTGTGGTTTGGCACCTGCCTTTATGCAGAAGGAACTTAAAATTAAGTCCTCAGAGCAAGGTTTCGCATGAGGTTCACTTACTCTGCTGAAGTACTGCAAAAACCATCTGTTTGGTTTTCTTATACTGAAAATTTCCAAAGGTCTCAGGTTCATTCTGCACTGCAGAAAACAAGAGCTGGAACTTCAAATATTTCACCAAATTGCAAATGCATTCATTTTATATCTGGGCTGACTTTGGCTTGAGGAACGATCATACTGGTTTTGCATGGTGCCCACAGCTCAGTGTTCCCACACTGCCAGAAGTACAGCAGGTCACTGGGATTTGGGAGCTACTGATGTCTCCGAGGATTAGCTTTTTTGAAAAATCCAAGTACTTTAATTCCATGTTCCTTCTTATGGGAACAGTCTTGTTTTTTCAAACTCCTATCCCCTACTCGGTGGAAGGCAGATTCCTGTTCCTCCCAGGGCAGGAAGAGCTTCTCCCCACTCTGTGCCTGAAATCCTCCCTTGAAGGCTCCCAGATTCATGGCAAAGCTACTGTGAAGGAACCATTGCTGTCATGAGGTAGCAAAGGAAAAAAGCATAAAACCACAAGTGAATGTATAAAACAGCAGTTCTGCAGCTCTGACTGAGGCCATGCAGAGACGATCCCAAAGTTGCTCATTTATGAAAGTCGCTGGGGTCTTTTCAGCTGTTTTCTTTACATCCTTCCTGCTCAACAGAGAGAATTCCACAGCCGTGGCTCCCTCAGGTGTGCCCTCCACTCCTACCCTGTCTTCATACTAAAAGAATAAAAGGACTTAACTCTTACAGCTAAGATTAATTCTGTGTCCCCTACCTATCTCACAAGCCAGGAATGCTTAGCTGAAAAGACACTCTGACTATCAAGGTGTGAGGATTTCCTTTAATTCTTCCAACATGAGAGCAAGTCTGGGCTGCAGTGAAACATTTATTTTCCCATCTGGAGGCACAAGAAGTAAGAGACAAGTTTCTTTCACTTTCAAATGAGAATTTACCTCTTACCTGGCCAGATACTTATAGAAGCAGCCTGTGAAAGGAGAGGACAGCAGGCTCGCTCTGTTCCTTTCCCACTATTACTAAAGGAATAGCTAAAGAAATAAATCCATATTTTATCATTATTTTTACCTCCCAGTGTACATCACTAGAAGGGTTTATATGCAGTCCTCTTAATTGGCACAGCCCCTGCTGGAAATAGAAACATGCCTATGAATTGCTCGTTCAGATTAGGCTCCCAGGAATATATTGTGCTGAGAGACATTCACTTTTATTTCCTGAATTGCTTTAACGATGAGCACTGAGCAACACTTCCTCCACCCGCTCCCTCCCAAGAACCCTGAGCTTCAAGGCAAGGCAGCAGCCAGAAGCTAACCGTGGGACTCCACAGCAAGAAATCTCTACACATAAATACCAAACCCCACCTGTTTGGTACCAACTGCAACTGGGCCTTCAGATACCATGTTTGCCAGCTAAACACATAATTCTCAATTAAGTGAGCAATTACCCACTGTTTAGCCCTTGGAATTTGTTGTGTCAAATCTATTCCCTGGCAATGATCCCAGGGAAAAAGCAAGCCATCTCTTTAGGGTAGAGATTTATACTGTCCAGTAGTGGGGTCACTAATAACAATTTGAAACGGAACTCGCAGGTGAATTCTGAAGGCTTGAGAAGGCTTTGAGTACCATCAGCTCCCACCATAGAGAGTGTGTGTTTCCAGAAATCACCATTTTCCTTTTCTTCAAGCTACCTACTTGTCCAACAGTGTCTTCTAAAAAATAACATGGCTACATTCTGCTATTGTGAAGACTGGGAGAAGACTCTACATAATTTAGCAGGTCTAGGCTCTAGAACAGGGTGAAAATATGCAGAACCTCTGAAAAACCATCTCTTGAACAGTTACTGTGACAATGAGTGTTATAGCCAAGGAAACTGGGGCAAGTTCATCCAACAATGGTGCTTGTTCAATAGACTTTTTTTGCAGGATAGATAAGGCCTTGTTTTCTTAAAGTACTGCAGTCAAAGAGATTTTAGTTGATTATTAAAGAGCCTTAATTGATAACCATGCACAACCATGATAACAAAAATCTTGGCGTCAGACCTGGATTAATTCAGCATAAATAGCAGAAAGTTTCTAGGTCATTCTGTCTTATGCTGTGTAGATGCTTCCTAAAATATTAAAGTGAAGAACATTCAGAAGAACTCAAATTAAGTCTAAACCCTAATTTGCTATCAGAAAACTATCGACAGATTTTTCTGGCTGCCTCAGCTGTAATGCAGACCTGTGAGCATTTAAATGCAGACCACAGCTGTTTGAAACTGCGTACATGGGATAGATGAAAGGTTGACTTTGATCTAACGGTATCTTAACCTGTAGTTTCTGAAAACCAGATTATTTGTATCATTAGGTTCTTCTTCATAGCAAAGTGAATTTCTGAGTCAGCTCTTTAGCCCCTCAGTCCAGCAGAGGAGAGGTGGAGGGCAGTCCTCTGCAAGCAGGTGGACTAAGGATGGTGACGCTCATTAGGCTTTGGGAGCTCCCTGAGGTAGGGTTGGGAAGCAGTCATATTTCAAAACCTGGAAAGAGATGGAAAAGGCAAGTAAAAGTTAACTTACATATTGGGTTAGGTTTTATTCAGCTCTGTCTTCAGCAGCACCCAGCTTGGGCAATACAAATCTGATGCCACTAGTGATGGATTGCACACAGGACCAATTGGAGCCCTGCTAGCTTTAAAATTGATAGTACAGAGACCAACGGCGGTGGTGCAGTTTTTCATTAAATGAAATGGAAAAGTGATTTAATAATTCTTTCTGTCTTAAATTGCTTAAAAGAATTTTAGACAGTTAAAAATTGCATGGATTTTAAACCATATGTGTGAGCGTGGAAAAAAATAAGGGGTTTGTTTTTGCTATTTTTAATATGAGCCAGATGAAACAAAAAGATTGTTTCCTTGCAAACTATAGGTCAAGTACCTATGTGGGCTTTGAGATGGCTCTGTAAGTTATCATGTTATCTTTCTTTCTTGACAGTATACCATTATGTGGTGTATCATTTCAGCATTTACTATCTTTCATGTCCTTTTATCTTCACACCAGGATTTCTTTCAAAATTCCAAGCCATGCATTTGGTTTCATTATATAACACTGGCTTTTACGAAACGTTGGCTCTTCGTATTCTTTGGTTTCATATTTGTCGGCATCAGGCTGAAATAGTAAACCCAAAGCGTCTATTTTATCTTGTTAAAGATAAAAACAATATGGCAAATGAACTATTTGGGGAACACTACTTTCAAATTAAAGGAGAGGAAAAAGTATTAAGTGTCACCACTGAGTTGAACTATATTGAAAAATCTTGAACTGAAGTGATTTTTTTTTTTAATTGAATAAAAAGGTGACCCAAAACATTACAATTGTCGTGCAAAGCTGTGCTATCTTAAATTATTTATTTAACATCTGGTAAATATTATCCAAGCTATAGTACAGATAAATTGAATAAAAGAATACCAATGCCAGGGGAAAAGAAGAATTGCTTAATACTGTAAGTATATAGAACTGTTCCACAAAGCACTTCATTCTCTCTCTGCAAGCGGAGATGAGAAGCATGGTATTGGGGTAAATGCATCTGCTTCGTTTCACCCTAAGTATGAAGCTATCAAAGCAGTTTTAGAGATTTAATTTAATCTCAAACACAAATTCTATGAAAACAGTCTGACAGTGACATGAAATTTTACATAACTTCTTTTTCCCCTCCCCCTTTACAATGCAGCTTCCCAGCTGATTCATTTTATTTTATCCTATGTGTATTGGGGATCAGATTGAATTTTCTTTCAGAAAAGAAAATAATTAAGCCATCTATAAAGCTTTGGCTGGGCATGAACATAGCAGCACAGGATAGAGTTACTTGGAGAGGGGAATGAGGTCAAAGAAAAGTACAGCAGGGATAAAAAAAGCAGCATCAAGTTCTTCAACTTGGGGAACAAAGTAAAAAGAGGATGGAGCCTGAGAAGGGGGAAGGGACCAAGATTCCTTGTCAGTTGGTGGGTTACAAATGGAACAAAAGGCTTATCTTAAATATATGCAGGTTTAGTGATTTTTTTTCTGGAAGCTATTGAGAACTAATTAAATTATGGTCGAGCACTGAGCGTTTCTCCGGTGCTTCTGTGGTCAGTTTCTGCTGAGGTCTTCTTGGTTACTTGATATGTTTTATGAAATAAATAAGATTGATTCCTAAGTGTTTGTTCCTATTCCCTCTTTGTGGATCACATTATACCACTTTTGATTCTTACAGTCTTTGCTTAAGCTGCAGGATATAAGGGCCCTGTACAGGCTGCCAACTATTGCATCCAAGATTAAGAGCCTGCTATCGCACCTAAGTTCAAGAGGGTAATGAGCAATTCAGACCACCTAGTGACTGCAGCTGCCAGATCCTGGCTCCTGCAGTCTCAACAGTTAGGAAGACCCATGACACCCTGCAAACTGTGCATGCACAGCATAAGTACCATGATTATTTCTCCACACCCCACTGCTCTCTCACTCTATTGAGAAACAAAATTTGGCAGCCTGGGCATCTGGCACTTGCGGGTGTGTATCACTGCCTTTCTCTGCAGAAGTCCACAATAGCTGACATAGCCTGAAGGGCCCCAGATCCTCCAATAAACACCAAAGTCAACAGGCAAACTGCGATCAGCTACACTGGTGTGAGGATCAATCTATCTTCATCTGGAAAACACTCCCAGTTTCATACTGGTTTTTAACTCCATTTCATACAAGGCTGAACTTTGTGTAATAGCATTCAATGTCTGCTGCTCAGTCACTCCTCCACCCTCAGCTTCTGGCCTGCTACCCAGCTTCCACCTACTGTAGCCATGAGTTGAAGGAGATGGGGTGGATAAACAGGAGAGAGAGAGAGAGAGAAAGAGAGAGAGAGAGAAATGAAGGGGTGACCCTCCTAGAGGTACATTTGCAGCATGGACTGCTTGGACTCAGCATTGTTAGACACTAAAGAAGGCATACAGGAGAACCCGGAGGAGAGCAGGCTCCATAAACAGCTGCTTGCACAACTCCTGCGTGTAATTGAAGTCATATTCCAATCCTCACTCAAGCCCTAGCCTGTGTACTCAGTTCTCCAGACCATTTAGATGTGCGTGTGAGTCTTGCCACATACTCTTCCTGATGGTCTTACAGCTTAACGTGTGTGACAGTTTAGATGCATGGAATTTATGGCCCTTCCTTTCACCTGCACTGTGGCAATATCTCCTCATTAACGAGCAACTGTTCCAGGTCTGGTTTGGACTGGAGGGTGTCTTGGCTTCTTCATGTTCAATGCAGCTTTCTAGGGCAGTAACCCCTGGGAAAGGGCAAGACTCAGGAATTCTCAAGAACTGAGCTCCATCCATGTGTAAACTGCCAACGCAAGGCTGAGTTTTATCTCCCTAAAGATCCCACTAACACCAGCTTCCATATGTTTCAACCTACCTGGAACAGTTGTTCAGGCACCTGGTAGCCACTCAGGCTAGTAACTATTTGTTTGAACAGCTGGGCTGCGGACACCAGACTGGTTTTCCAGAGCCTCTTCTGCTGGGCCTTTACACCTTCAATGAGCAGGCAGCAACCACCACCTTGTACTGGGCTGTCCCTCAACCTGGACACATGAGAAGAACCTGGTGCCTAAATGTTGTACGAATATACATAGAGGAATGTAAGCTGAAGGCCAAAACACAAGACATGAGAAGTTCTTCTGGTTAGTCCACAGGCAGTGTGGAAAGTTTAAATCTATTCCCTGTTCATACAAATGAATAATTGTAAAGATTAAGTGAAATGCCTCTGAAATCTGTGATTGACAGAGCCAAAAGGCTTTCTCTATAGCTGTTCCAAGGGAAAGCACTGCTTGTAAGAAATCGTTTTCTACCATACCTGGGCTTTTCTTGTAGACACAGTTAGTAGCAAATCTGAATCTGTCATCACAGTAGTATAATTTAAATAGCACAATTCACAGCTGACAGGGGATTTCCACTGACTTCACTTGGAAAATATGCCATCTACTAACTCTTGTTAACAAGTACTAAGGAATCTTTTGCTTATCCAGGATCACATGAACCAGCAAGACACATTATTGAGGAGAGAGAAGAGAGAAAAGGGTTGATGAGCCACAAACTAGGTACAGAAATAAACTTGTGTAAAATAGAGGAGAGGGCTGTTAGCGAGTTGCTGACACCCCTGTTTGTCTGAACTGCCTATTGCAAAGTCCGTATTGGAGGTTCTTATTCCAAATGCTGACCAAGCTAAAAACCAGAAGATCTTGACATAACTCTTGAGTTCATCTGAGTCACCTTACAAGTAAAATCTTGAAAAAGCTCCTAATAAAATTCAACCTGGGCAAGCACAGTCAATGCCTCCTTGAAGTAGGGAGATGGCAGGATGATTTGGCACCTAAAGCATTACACCAATACTCTTCTCTGATGTATCATACCCATCATAATCTCATGCCTGTTGGAATGGCATGTGCTGCCTGTGTATTTCTCCGATCTGTTTTCCATGGCCTGGTATCAGTGCAACCAGATAATGGGGTTCTTTGCTTCCTTATGGTCTCAATCACAAAAAGATGGCTTGAGAGAAAGTGATGGGAAGTTTTCTGTACCATCATCTCCCTCCCAGTGAATTACTACTGAAATAAGCAGGATTCTTCCTGTGCTAGCAATGAACCACAACCTCTCTTCTTTCATGCAGTCTCCTTTATTTACAGGGTTAGGATCAAAATTTTATCTTTTTCTTAAATGCAGCAGAAGGCAATTGATTGATTTGATTGATCATAAAACCTGTAAGCCTGCCTTTCTGATTAATTCAATGTCCAAGAAGCCCTGTCTCCCTGCTCCTTCCCCAGACAACCCTTGCACCTGCTTCCCTTGCTGACTATTTCTCACTCTGTTTCCTCCACACGCTCAGATAATTGAAGTTAAAAAGAATTAATTCACCAGTCTCATCATCAGTCTTTGAGAATTTTTTGAGTGGATTAGTTATGTGTCTTTATCATGCAACGTGGCACCTGTGGATATACAAGAGAATACAAGAGAGTCCTTCAGCTGGGTTTGAAAGAAGAGTGCTTCTTACGATATTTCAGTAAACCTGTAATGGGTTACAGATCAAAGTTCCATTTGATACACTATAAACATATTTTAGTATAATTTTATAGACCTTTCCATAACCTAAGGGATGTAGAAGGTTATATCTGCACTGATTATCATCGCTACCTGTACCACATCTTTCAACTTTATGTCAAAATGGGGTATGTCCACTCGTTGTGGTGATGAGTATGGAGACTGAGAAGGTCCATTTGCTGTATATCATGAATTAGGAAGATCTATATTCAATTTACTGGGAAGGTGGGGCAGTATCCAAAAAGTAAATTAAGTTTTAGAAAACCTATTCCACGAGATTTTTGGAATAATCATGGACAGTTTTTCATTGTTGATGTGCAAACACACTTTAAAAAAACACACTGCAGGGTCTGGTTCATCAGGTTAGAAATATGGACTACAACTAAGACCACTTTCCTGTTTATCCTGTAGATCCTAACTAAGTATCTTCCCGAAAAATACACAGTTGCTATGAAGCAATGAAGGAATAGGAGACATTATTTGGTAGTTCTCTCGAAACCAGAGGAGACGATTAGTGAAATCCTTTCTGACCTTGAAGTTTCTGGGCCCAGGAGTTTCTGTGGTTTGGGGAATGCTGTGATATCTGCAAGGTAGGATTTTTCTAAGTGGTCTAATTGAATGAACTTCTTAAAAAATATATTTTACTAGTTACATATGTTTCATTTCTATTTTTAATTAAAGACAAAACAGACAAAATTAGCCTCTGGACCCTTGTTACTGAATATCCCTAATCTCACAGGCAACTGCGGTATAAACTACTTGAATATAATTTCTCCCTGTATTTAGTCTTAAATAATTGATAGTATTAGGGTACTTACATGGTGCTCATTATAGCAAACCTCCATATTTGTAATCTGTTCCAACTCCACTCACAGAAACCACATTTTAAGCTCCAAAATCATGACTCTGGAAGAAACCAGAAGTCTTCACAGAGGCTTGTGAAGTGCAGCAAAGGGCTACTGTGTTGTAGGCTGGGTGTGCCGATTACACCACATTGGTCAATTTGTCAGAAAAACTGTTGCAGTTCGTGAGACATAAAAGCAGGTACCCAAATTACCCCCGGCCTAACCAAGGTTACTAATAAATGATTGTGGAAGGAAAATGGAAATTTTACTGGAAGAAACATTTCTGTTTCCATAGACTACATCTTACTGAAGCTGTCAGATAGTGTTGCCTAGCAGGTAATATTTCCACTGGAGAGCTTTCGTACTTTGAACCTGTTCACGAGTTTGTATCTTTATTACTTCAGGCAAAGTATTTAATCTGCTTACCCATCGTATTAAGGGACGAACTTGCTTTGGAGGAGGCTGCCATGACATTATAATCACAGATTATTTTATTATCAGGTAAGCTTAGGAGAAAGTTGGGAGTGCGTAGAAATGACAAACCTCATAAATAAGTCTGTCAAACATGTTTGAGTCTGAAATCAGTTAGAATTCTCTCCTGTTCTCCCCAGTAATTTACATCCTTAGGTGGATTATCATCATAAGTGATTACAAAAAAGCTTATCTTTGAATAGAAGCTGGAAAGGTTTTTTAAGCGCTTTGTAAGACAAAAGATAAAAGTAATGATGAAACGTCTTGATGATGCTTGGATTCCGAATGTTACCAAGGAAATGTGCTTTATTTCCCTTCTCTAAAATCTATTCTTCATTAACACATTAGTTTTGCTACTCTGGTAGTTTCATGTTTCTTGTCTTCTCCTCTGTGGAGAGCAGTGATGTGGTGATTTCCTCCTACATCTTATGGAAATATCTCTAATACAAAAATACCACTATGATGTCTCCAGATGCAGAAAAGGAGACCAAATTGATTTTTCAAACTTCCCAAGCAATACCTTATTAGCTGCAATCCAAGAATACATCTGCCTTGCAGAGGTGACAGATACAGCTTAGAAAATCTTAAAGCAAGAGTAGTCTGTGAGGCACAGACAATAAGTACAGGAGGTGCATTCCTATAACTGCAAGTTTTTTTCCTCAAAAATCCAGTAACAATCATTGTATCTTCAAGTTTCTACCAGCCTATTCATGGAAATATTAGCCAAATACTAGCAGATTCAGAGGTGAAAATACCCACTTGTACAAATACATGGAGTAGGAAATGAAGACAGGGATTTCAGCTTCGGGAAAGGCAAGTAAAACAATGATTTTGCATAGGTTAATTTCCCCCCCAGACAACCAAAATCGGAATTCCATTTCATGTGAGAAGGAGGAAATGAGTTTAGAAGAAAACAACTGTCATGATTTGGCAGATACTCAGAAAGAGAAGTGAGGTACCAGGTTGAATCTACACAAGGAGGCTGGTAGCAATGATGTGGGAGCTAGTGATATATTCTTGCCAGTATAGTTCCTTAGCCTTCTTGCAAGCACTGTGAAAATGCCTTACTATAGGTGAAATACACAATAAAGCATCTTCTCTCCTGCTGATCGCCCTTTCACTTTCCTTGCAGGAAGTCTCTTAAAACTACACTAGACAAACATTATCCAGACTTGCAAAGAGGTCACTGATCTTGCCTTCAGGTGGGAAAAGTTTCAGAAAACGTCTCTGTGTACCTTCTGTTCTACAATAAAACAAGGTTGTTCTTCTTTTTCCAGAGCAAAATCTGTTTGCACACTGGGACCCACAGGGCTTGCTCTCCCTCCTATTTCTGTTCAGGCGACCTCTGACATTAGCCCACCAATTAATCAGTTATGACCTGAGAAGTGAGCGTATTGCCAGAAAAGGACTCCTGGGGAAGTGACACTAATAGAGTATCTGAAATACACACTCAGGCACACACACATAGACACACAGATGCGAGGTAGAGTTACATCCACTTCTTTCCCTTTTTCCTTTTGAAGTCCCTGTGGAATTTTGTCCACAGTCCTGAGTAGGAGCAATAAAGTTTCCTGTAGGTTTTCTCACTGCTCAGCAAATGATCCTGCATCTGCAGCTTGGTCGCTTTGTACACGTAGGTAGAGCGTGGCTAATACAGACTGCACAGTCCATGTGTGAAACACGTGTTCTGCCCCAAGACTGTGGGAGCTGCACAAGTTACACATGTGAAATGTGTCAAGCACATGTAGACATGCCCTGAGTCTTCACGCATGTTTGGTACAAAATAACTGCAAGAGTGTTTATTTCAACTCTTTAGTTATCAGGAGGGGCTGCAGGGGAATCTGTAATATTCAATTTGCAGAAAGCAGAAGATGTTATTTATCACCGTGCTGTCCAAGTTGTAAAGTTGGATGCCAATATTCCTCTCCCCTGTGTGAATTTTACTCCTGTACGTTTATTACTCTGTTGAATTGGAAATTCTTGCTGCAAAATGTAAATTAAGACACCACGGTGGGATCTTCTGGAGATAAAACAACCCTTTAAGTCATCTGAATGTTGCTTTAGGCTGTATCTGTTCTAATCAGCACTATTTACTAGCAGACATTTAACGTAAATGGGAAGTGAAATGTCTTTAATCTTTCTTGCAACATATCAGTTCATTTTCTCTAGTCTATCAGTAGAGGAGAAGACAAATTAGTAGAGCCAGGGTTGAATTAGCACTGTAAATCCAACCCCTAGTTCTGCAGAACTCAAAATGTGAAGACAGCGTTTATACCTGACAAAGGAGGACGCCAAATGCAAATCCTGAAACGATTGCTTTCGCACTGGATACTAGATCACAGAATCACAGAATCATCATGGCTGGAAAGGACCTCCAGGGTCATTGAGTCCAACCTTTATCCTATTATCTAGCTGCTAGACCAGATCCCTAAGCATCACATCCACTCGTTCCTTAAACACATCCAGGAACAGTGACATCACCACCTCCCGGGGCAATGAAACTGTCACTGGAACAGGCACAGGATTTTATCTGGCATCTTTTTCTGTGCATTGTCCTCATAACAGAAGGCAGGATCACTGGCTTCTCATCAGGCTGGTGCTTCCTCTTGTACGGTAATTACCTTGAAGCAGGATAATGTATTTTTTCCCCAGGATATAGGAAACAGGCTGCAGGAACACGTTGGTCAAAGAGAGTACTCTGTGCGAAAGAATGGCAGCATTTGGAAAACTGCAAGTCTTCTTTCTTTTTCCCCTACTTTACTCAGATTTTGACCAACAACATGACTTTAGCAAGAATGAACCAGGCATTTGAGATTTTGTCTTTTTTGATTGTAATTTTTTTAGAACCCTAGGACAAAGTACAGGATATCTGAAATGTTCTTGCAGGATAGAAAGAAGACAACTGAGACTTGGATCCAGAGTAAATCCTGAAAGCAAAGGCACAGTACTGTTCTATGAGTTCTTCAAATCCATTACATTATGGCTACTCTTATGGAAAGAGTTTCAGGCACAGCACTTTGTTTCTCTAAGATTTCTCTTTATTCTTTTTTTTTTCCCCTCTTAAAATAAAACGTATCCATTCTGTGTTGCTCTTGTAGTGTAGGGCTTCCAGTGTCCCCTTCCGAGTTTGGACTAACACGAAGAACAGCTGGTACCACTAATACTAATGGATTTCCTGGTTTTGGTTCAAATACAGTAAACTTTTCGTTTCGTTCACACTGAATCTGAAGATAGGTTTTTCATATTTGTTTTCCTCTAGTGAGAACCGTAGGCTTTTATTTTAGAAATAAAAATGAAGAAAGGGAGAAAGAAAGTACCTTTTAATATGTTGGCAACAAAATGGTATCATTTTCTTTTCTCCCTGCATTTCAGTCCACTCCTGTGAAAGATCCTGGTCAAGACCCCAGAAACAACCAGATGATTTGTGAGACCCTGGTGAAAATAGGTACTGCCATAAAAGAATTTAAAACTTAATTACGCACATCTGAGAAAATACCTGTCAAAAACTGCTTCAAACTTGTATTTAATTGTATATGGAGTATGAAGGTGTCGAAGCAGTATTAACACAGCACTGCGTGAAGTTTCCTTTCCCTGTAAAATGAGAGAATGTAGAGGAGTGGGCAGAGAACTTAGGCCAAATCCTGCAGGGACTGAGGAGACAACTGGTGAGAACTGGGGGCCCTTCATATATCAGAGCGAGAATCAGCCCTTTGCAGGACTCAGAGCTGTCAGGAGAGGGTCTTGGAAGCGGTTCAGCACAAGTTTTGAAACCTCTGTTTGACTGAATAAGCATGCAAGTGGTTTTTGTAGCTTTATTCTGTAGGTCCCTATCCAGCCAGGTCTATCCCCCATATGCTGCTCAAGCTTCTGGACACTGGACCAGGGCTCAGGAGAATATTTCAGTAATCACAACATTTTCGTGAACACTCAATGATTGCTGTAGCAAATCTAAGGCACTAATTATACATCTTTAATTTCATACACAAGCTTCTCTTGAAATGCTTCATTCTCTACAGGTACCTTTGCCACCATTTATAGAACGTTGCGATGAATCTATAGACTGTGGTTTTCCCCCCAGACACAGGAGGGAGCACTTCCAGCCTCATGCTGACACAATGAAGATTAATTTCCAGAGAAAACTTTCAGAATGTAAAGTCAATAGAAACAAATGTGTTCTCGATGGAATTGAAACTGTTGAAGGAAATTTTAGCACCTGGCAAGTCATTCTTTATGTAGTCAATAAATTGGATATAACAAAAATATACAGTAACCTCAAAGCATAAGGGTGGTCATCACAAGTGCACTCAAGGTAAGTTCTGCTAGGGGATCTTCAGGGAGTGCTTTAGCAGGGCATTGCTGAAACAGAACCAAACAATCCTCCTTCAGTGTAAACATTCTGTCCCTGACACAATGCCCTTATGGTAGAGAGTCTCGACAACACTAAGGAACTTGTTTACTTAATATGAATTGTTCTCGTTGGAACAAATCCGATTATCTTTCCACAGGCTCGCTAACTCAGAATGGAGTGTCATTTGGGATGAGATATAAAAGCTTTTGCATTCCTCTTCTCTCTGCATAGCACATCTACACACTAATAGGTAGCAAAGCAGTTTCTAAAGGTTTTTTTGCCTCTGCTTCAGTAGATGCAAGAGGAGCATAACCAGTCTTCCACAGCTGGTCTGGTGGTTTCTTCTCAAAGCAAGCTCCATTTTTGCAGAGTTTAAACCTTTGTCCCAGTGTGAAGTGTTGGGATCTCACCTGCTGTCCCAGAGGACATCCCTCTTGAAATCCTGCTCTATTTATTTATTTATTCCTGTTTTCTTTCTTGCTCTGCTATTCAGCACCAATGAGATAAAGGCAAAACGATAAACATCTGCCTAACATAAACTTGAACTGTAGCCAACTTTGATTCTTGTCAGCATTGGGTTTAGTGCTCTGATTATAGCCCAAATCCACTGCTTCCTTTTGATCTTCATTCTGCGTATTTCTCTACCTTGATACACTGAAAATGAGACAGTATTTGTCTTAAGCACCAGCAAACACTTCACTTGGGTTTCTGACATCAGGCATCCTGCCAACTTGCGTTAAAGGTATCGAATGTCTCTGCTTCTCAATTGTCAGTTCATATTTTGGTGTTTATTTGCAGACTGGTAAATGTGTTTTTCAATTACCAGTTGCCCACATTTTGGTACCAAACCACTTTTGGGACTGGGTGTTTATTGCTTCCTGCTGTTCATTTACACAAAGCAGCAATTTTAATGTAAGTGTGGAGGATGATTAAAGGCTAACAAATGCAGTACTAAAGAAATTATACAAGGATATAGGTATATGTGCTAGACCCAGCTATCTAATAGCGCCTGCATGTGAAATATTTTTGTTCTGAGGATAGATTAATAGACCTTTAATCTACTTACTGCCAGCACAATCTCATATTTTACTGCATCTTTTAATAAGCAGCTATTAAACTTATATCTGTGTGCATGTTGACTGTTTAGGTAGTTGAGCCTTGAAAATGCTATAACTCTTGTTTATATGCAGTCATATCACTTTTCCTCTTTGTGGGCATGGAGACACTGTAAATATCAAATTTGTATCCATTACCTTTGATCTCTATTGTTGCTGTTTAATATTAGGCAGGAATTAGGAAAACGTTGCAACTCGTGTGAATAGCTGAGTATGACTGTACAATGAGAAACTTACTTATAGTTCACTCATTGCTAAAAAGTAGCATCTGCTAAGTTAAACCTGAGAAATGTGATGTTCCACTCTTTACCCTAATGCACTTTGCACAGAGAAGAGCTACGGTCACTGCAGAGTGTCTTTGGAAAATGCTGACTTTTCCAACAGCAGCAGTTGCATCTGTGTCATGTTAGTGTTCACACACAAGACTTTGTGGGCTTTTTTAAGTTTATGATCTTTAAGATCTCATTGGGAAAAAAAGAAAAGAAAAGAGTTAGGAAACTTCAGGCATTTCAAAAATTCTGGGTCCGTGTTTTGTAACACAACAACCTTTTAAACCCGGACTGCTCTGTCTTCACCGAGTAACCTGGAACTAAAGTAGGTGGAGGTATTGCAGAGAGAGAAGAGCAACTCAGATATTCAGGACTGAGCTCCAAACTGTGTTTTATTCACCTCCATTATTTTTTATCCTCAAAACGCCATCTGTAGATGGCTTGATATAGTTTCTCTTCAAGGACCCACTTTTGAAGTCTGTTGCCAGTATTTAGGACTCTCTAAGTGTCCAACTATATGGGAGATGCAGTATCAGGAAACAGAGGAGGAATCAGGCTGGAGTAGAGCCGCTGAACTGCTCTCTAAAATTGGCTCCATCCCAGAGGATGAAAACCGATGTGATGGTGCATTTATTTGAGTGTTTCAGGGAAAGTTGAACATGGAATCTCCATACAGCTGGACAGAATCACTTATAAGCTGCAGAGATTTACCCAGCAGCGCTTTAGGAGGTTAACCTTTAGGAGGTTAATGCACTGGGTTTTTTATGGGCTTTCTGCACTGGAGCAGATTTCTCTCATGGAAGTATCCCCAGAAGAGCAAACACAATAACACTAGCTCCTAGGCTTCCATAACCGCCTGCCATCAGCAACAAGTGAGAGGAACTGCAGGATGCAGTGATGATGGAGTAGTGAATTAGAAACATGTCAGACCTTACATGGGAATTCTCTGCGCTTCTCACTACCTGCAGCTTGGGCAAACCCAATATTTTAGAATAGTATCCCTAGTATTCCTACTGGTTTAGGACCATTCTCTTTATTTTCCATGCATTTCAGTGGTTCAGCAGTTAAAGAAAAGTGAAAGCAAATACATTTAGCAAAGATTTTAAACCTAGTAGTAACCGTGCTTAAAAGCTAAAGCTTATCTTAAGAATCACATAAATCCAAACACCAACTTAGAAAAACACATTTTTTAATCTACAACTTCAGGGTTTTTTGTTTTAAGTATGTTAAAAACCTGATAGATTAAATTTTTTTCTTATTTTTTTATCTTTAAACATGCTACTTTAAAATATTTTCTAGGTATAATATCAACTTGTATTGATGCCTCTGTCAATGTACCTCATGTATATTCTTAAGGCTTGTCGAATGTTCTGAATCTGAAGCTTTTATCCTTCTTCACAAAATTCACATGGTAAACCCACTATTCAATGGAGCTGCATGTACAATATGCTGAAAAGAAATACATGATTCTTTATGCCTGTGGTGAGAAACATGACTTCAAAAATAGTCTAAAGCCAAAGGGAATTCCAAATATGCATGCTTTGAAAAGTAATTATTTTCTTTTTAATTCATTTTTAAAGTGATCACACAGGACTCAAAACTGAAAATATAGTCCAACTTAGCTGCATAGAGAGTAAGAAATGCCAGATTTATAAATGAGGCATGCTTGTAAAAACCTAACTGTGAAACAATTAAACTGACAGAAATGTACTGAGACCAGGTCTGCAGAATAGATTCAAACTAACCAGAGTGCTCATAAAATACAGGATCATCACCAATATTGCTTTCCCATCATACAAGTGTAAAAGTGAACTGATTTGCTTTTGTCTTTCCAAGTGACACCATAAGAAAAAGACTTGAGGATTTATATAGCGATTTAAGAGTCAATAGGTGAGATCAGCTTTGTGCACCAATTTGTATTTCAGTTTAGAACATCACTAGCTTTCCTTAAGACTACCGAGTCTTTGAGGGTTATGCTTTAAACAACTGATGTGCAAGACCACCCTTGTAGAGAACACATGATGTCCAGGAAGAAGTACTGAACTGGGACTGAAAAAGCTGGTGCAAGAAATCTCTCAAGCTGGTGTTTCTTAAGATCAATAAAAAGTTTGTAGGTCTCGGGCTTCCATGTGCGTGTCCTTGGATTGCTCTGTTTTGTGCAAGTGACTGAAAAACACATCCAGAATATTTACTGGATAATCCTAGTAGTGTCTCCCTACTTTTTTATCCTATTCTGCAGAAAGAACTCAAACAGAACCCCTTGAGACTTGTAAGACTTTTCAAGCTTGTGACTGTAAAGCTTTATGATTTGGAGGTTTAATTATTTATATTCAGTGTATATATTATTTTAATTGATCTATTTTATTTTAATTAAATCATTATTATCTTTATTGCCATGGATAATCCTATAGTTCAGTACAGTACCTAAATCTGTGCTCAAGAGTAGGATTGCTTTGTGCAAGGCTCTGTACAAACAAGCAGTAATAACCTATTGCTCACAACCTAAGCAGACAGTGGAGTGGAAGGAGGAACACAGAATGACCAGTACAACAAGCACCATAAACTTCTTTTCCAAACAAAATGATTTCAGAGACCTGGAAGGAAGAAGGCAGTTATATGGAGCTGGTTTGCTGGCTGACTTCCAAAGAAAGAAATAGAATATATGGGTAAGATGAAATGAAAATCAAATGTAGACAGAGAGCTTAATCTTTTCTTTTGTACAAAAGACCAAAACTCTTTTCTCCCTAGTAACAGCTAACATTACACAAATACACTCCTAATGTTAGTGGCAAAGTACTCAAAGTATTTACAAGGAATTACTGCTTTGTCACAAGGAAATGTATTTTGTTGTTGCTTTATTTTACTCATTATAGTAGTGTCTAGTGAACCCAACCAGCATTTCTTCAAAATATTTACACTGTTTGAAAAAAGCTGGACCAACATGTAGGCAAGAGGGAAGACATAAGCAAATTCAGAACAGAAATTCCAACATTACAATAGACGCTTTTACTGTGTTAGGGTGTTTTTCCACTGAAGTTAATTACACGATGAAGGGAATCGTTTGTATGGAAGCCAATGGCAAAAAACACCTGCATGGAACACAGACCCAAAAGTCCATCTTGGGGTGGACAGTGAAGGTCTATCAGAGAACATTCCTATGTATCTCGTCAATCAAAAGTAAGGTGATAGATGCATGAGGGATTATGGTACCGAGTGACTGGCTGATGTAAATCAGCGGGTTAGATTCATTGTAAGCTACTGCTACGTATGGTTGGAAAAAATCATCTTGTTTGTGTAAAACCAGCAATGCACTCTCACAGGTCACCACTAATCAGGGGCTGAGGAATAACAGAAAGCCCTATGAAAACAGCAACTCTGTACTCAGGGGCCAAAAAGCAAATCTGGTGGTAGGAATTATTCAGAAAGGAAAAGACCATGAAATGTGCGTCACTGTTACACCTCCGTGTATGAACTGTGCTCCTACATCTTAAACTTTTTCTGTGGCTCTGGCCCCTTATTCCCACTCCCTGCATTTAAAGAAATCTTATCCTAGAACTGGAGAAGGAACAGAGGATATTAGCAACCATCAGAATGACGGAACGGCTAGAAAAAGGATTGTTAATCTGAAAGAAACACGACCAAGGAGATCTATAAACTCATGGTAGGATAAATAGAAGATAGTTGCACATGGTCTTTAGTGAGGCACCTTGGGAAGCCATCAAGTAGCAGCTTCAAAACAAACAGAAGGAAGTGGTTCTTTATAATAAATGCACAAAGACATTCTGGGAACTCCTCACCCCAGTGAAAACCAGATGCTGGAAGTCTGATTAGACAGAGTGGTCATTCTTGTGTTCTGATACTCCAGCACTGTTCTACAGTCCTTGCAGGTGAACACACATTCTTTGGGCCATCAAGAACAAGAAAATAAGTAGGGAACCAAACTTCCATAAATCCTGAGGGAAATATTGCATTTACAATGAAAATTCAAAAACTAAACTTTCTACTTAATGGAAAACCCAGTCTCTGCTGAGATTAGAGCCTGTTCCAGCTGTAGGAATGTAAATTTCCTTTACATTTTGTGGTGCGTTACCACTACACTATGTCTCACATTCAACAGGCAGCAACTGACGTGTTGACTGCCCTACAGGAGACAATGACCAGTTTTTCATTCATTTCATATCATCTCCCATGTCTGTGTGCCGTTAAATGCACACCCAGGCTTCAGATCCCAATTCAACTTTCTTGAGTAGTGTCTACTTTCACTGTACCAGCACACCATCTGCTTCTTCACTACAGTGGGATCAGAACATACATTTTATCTCTGTGAAGTCCTGAAGGCAGTAAAAGGCTTAACTGCTTAACTAATTGCATGTTCTGGGTTAATATTCTCAACAGAGTAGCAGCAAGATCAAAAAAGTGCTGTTAAAGACCTGATAACTGTTAAGGGAAGAAGGCAACAACACAAAATCTAGAATGAATGCTCACAGCCACTTGCTGGCACATTAAAAGTCTTTTAGTCTAGCAAAGCTCTATCACCCAGGAACCACAAAGTAATTAGCAGTAAAATGAGCAATAATCAGTTGTACGTTAAAAGGCAGACACAGAATGTGTTTAAAATACCTACAGACTGTCAAGAAAAATATACACACACTCAACCCCCATAAAAAAGCCTGGTGAAAATCTTACTTACAGGAATATTATTACTGAAGTCAGTAAAACTAACTTGCCTGAGTAACTGTGACTCAAATGAGTAGCCCGAATGTACAGATACAAGGAATGTAAGTACAGAGAGTCAGACTCCTAAATTTTTAGGAGCACTTATAAACTGCCAAACACCCTCCACTGTTCCAGTTGTAACAGTGTTCTGTGATTTAACAGAAAGGAAAAAGATCTCTCTCCTTGCTACTCCAGTGGGATCCAGATCCTACTGGCCAAGCAGATACTGTATTTAAAAACAAGCAGGGCACTGCTGCTGTTTCTTAGTTCTCCACAGACAGAAGGAAGCGTGGTTAGTCGCACTCTAAAATGCAGAAGGCTTTAGGGATGCTATTCTTATCGTGCTATGATCTGGGTAAGTCAACAAATCATGAAAGATATCTAAAATCCCCATAAATTAAAAACATGGAAAAAATGCCTCTAGTGGTCCATCACAGCCCAGTGTCTTGCATTTGAGAATTCTGTGTCCTCCACCCAGCCCTTATCCCTCCCCAGTGAGAGTCCTATCTGCTCAAACTCTGAGAGCTTTCACCTTGAGGACATGACATTTCAGAAATGGGAAAACTCCTCTGGGGCAATGGGCCTTCCATGACACTCTGGTCAGAAACGGAGCACTGTAGTTAGATAAATAGGCAGACAGGCTGCAAAAGCTTAAGAGGCAATCCCACAATGTAAAGAGCGGGAGGACAAGGTCAGAAAGCCTAGCATTTCACACCTTGCTATCCTTCAGTTTTTCTGGCACACCCAAGTTGCTTTTTAGAGTGACAAATGGATGCACATTAAAGTTAAGGAAAGCTGAAGCAGGTGAGAGCACTATGCTCAGCTTGGGGTTTCCACATGTTCTGCGTATTGCCACGTAGCTCCCTCTGGGAAAACAAAAAGTTAATGTAGATAACAAATTTCAAAAGTAGCTTTTCATATTGCACTCATTTCACCCATCACTCATGATACTAACAACTGTAGGCATGATATTGGGGGCACAAAGTGGTTTCCCTAAAATTTAGACAGCCATAGGCATCAGGGAGGAACATATTTGCTTTGCTTGATTTCCTTTAGTAGAAAGGAATATATAGTATGACAACTTCTCTAAAATCACAGAGTAATTTGTGGATTAAGCAAGATTTTCTGTAGGCGGATTCAGAGACTAAGTCATTCTAATATGACTCAAGGTGTTCAGGTAACTTGTCATACAAGTCAATTACTTCTACTTTAATACACTTAAAACTGTCTCTAAGGGACTTCAGAAAATGTTTCTTTTCCCCTTTCCTTTCCTACAACAACTGTTTGCAAATTTATATGTGGAAGCAAGTCTAAAGCAGAAGCAATTTTGACCTGGTTGGGAAAACCTAATTTAGAAACTCTGAGAATAAAAACTAATTGTTTCACAAACGGTCAGCTTGTCGTGGTCAGTGCTGATGAAACTGTGTCATTAACAGATGCATAGGGTCCAAAATGGAATTTCTCATTCTGCTATTCCTCAGAGACCTGAAAACCAAATCTCTGTCATGAAATTCTAAAGGCTCAGGTTCAGGATCCCTCCTCAGTTAGTTATAGCAGTATGTGTCCCATATGAACAAGAAACACCTTAAAATCAGACAATAGCTCCTCAATCGTTAAATAGTACCGAAAGGCATAGTTTTACGTGTGAGAATGACAGAGCAGCATAGCCTGCCCGCCCTTTCCTCCTGGAAGTGGCCTATGCACAATAGTGTCCCCTCTTCTCATATAGGCTGGGGCTCAATCATGGAGAGGTCATGGAGAAAACTCTTCTGCTTTGTGTAGTATGGTAGTTGGAAAATGGAAATGTGGTCTCATCTGGTTTAATTACTGGCTAGTACATGTATTGTTCTGTTACACTCCTTTGAAAAGGTTTCTAGCAAATCTTTAGAAATAAACTTTTTGCTATTCCTGAAGGCCATTTTGAAGCAGCTAAGTGGCACCGTTAGTGCAAAACACATTTCTTTCTGAAATCTGAACATTTAGAACCTTTTCCCATGCTGGGTAGTGAGAGAGATCTCTTTATACTTACTCGGACTTCATAGATGTCACATGATAGGAATACATTCCAAAAGCTAAGATACAAGATTACTCTTTAACCATAGAACAAACCAACAGGAATTTTAATCAAGACAATATCCAATAATGACTGAATGGTTTTGGAGGGGATCCAGAATACACATTTGGGAATTTTAATCTTGACTGCCTTTGAATTTTGTAAAAAATATTTTAAAGTTCGGGGAATATGATGCTCTGGCTGATTCCAGAAACGAGCCATCTAAGGTATTAAAGTGTTTCATCTGCTCAGACATTGAATATTGCAAATCTGTTTCAGTAATTCGTACCAGATAAGTTCACAATGAATGAGCCTAAGTGAAGAAACTTGTTTCCCTTAAAGTAGGACAGCAAAGCAGAAATGGAAGAAAATATAACTAAGCCAAATGCTTCTTTAAAAACTCTTCCTCATATTTCAGAAAATATTAAGGCATCTGTTTTTCTTAACTTCTCATCAGTTAATTTAAAATTATTGAAACCGTACTGCTTGCAGCACTGTGACGAACTGACATCTCTTACACTCTGTATGTGTTTCCACGTGTGTGGAGATGCATCGGAGTGTCTGTATATTTATTATGATTGAAGTGTTCAGAAAATATCGATCACTGTTTTATGGAAGGATCGTGTTATCTTCAAAATATTTGTGACAGCCGCTCATGACTTTAATGCTTGATCCCCCAAGCATTTCTTACTGGAAACAGATTACAACAGGCTTTGCTGAGTTCTGTAAAATTCTACTGTATGACTGGAAATTTTGACAGTACTAAGCTACATATATTATAAAATTCTTGGCTTACCTGTCCCCCAACTTCAATTCGGAGTAATTTAATATGCAGCCAATTTAAAACAATTTGAGAACATGAAACAATTGAAATTGCTCACTTTAAGCTGACATGATATCTCAGTTGAAGTATCAGTATCCATGAGAGACAAGATTTTTAGGCAGAAGGAGATTTAGACTTCTTAGGATGAACAAGAATGGGCATTTTAGAGAGGTGCTAATCTTCCCTTGCTAGGACTAACCAGCCTCCAGCTACTTTGGGAACTGGTTGTGATGTCGATGAACATTTTAGCAGAAAAATGGTGAGTCTATACGATGTTGTTCATACTTTGGGTTCTTTTCGTTCTACTACAAATTCCCATTTCTTTGTTTTTTCTCTTATTGCCAATCACACAGCTTAATCTCCTCTGTGCAGTGAAAGTTTAAAAGACTAATTCTATATGCTATAAAACTAAGCACTGAAAGGAATTTACAGTATGTTAAAAGAATAGGAGAAGAGGCTAATTGAGTTGTATACATTTCAAGGATAGATATAATCAAGTGTGTACAATATAAAGCAGAAGGTTCATAATGATTGAAAAAGGAGAAGGGAAAAAAAAGGCTATTTTGTAGTAGCTGCATGAACTCTGGCTGAACCTTGCTATTTGGCAGCCTCCAGTAAGGACAGCCTAAGATGAGGCATTAGGGTTTGAATCTGAGAAGCTGACATCAAGCAGACAGCAAGACATGATATCTTATTTTCCTGAGCTATGCTGACACAAATTGAACTCCACTTATTATTTTCTTATGCCAGTAAAGTTGCATTTGGCATTTGAGCATTTTGCTTGCAGATGTTTGAGCACGGGTTGCCTTAATTTAAATAATTTGCAGATTGTTTTGTAGTATTAAAAGATAGAAAGTCATTCTTCATATGAATCCAATTTTATGAGCTTTATTTTTTTTTTTCTGACCTTGTGCAAGGTAAGAATTTGATATTAAATCCAGGTAGCCCAAGGGTACAAAACCAGTTGTCTGTGTTATTCAAAACTGTGAGTGGAGAAAACTCGCTTTTGAGCAGATACAAATAAGAAGAAGAGGTGAAAAGACTTCACAATTATTTGAGCTAAGGAAAGTGAAAGTGTTATTTCTTGGTCAAGCAATGCAAATCATAACAGTAACACACATCCTATACATGAACAGTGAGTAGCTAACGCCTCTACCACATTCCTCATTCTTTAAGGGAGCTATGCAGCAAAAACACCTAGACTCCCCTTTTTGTGGTACTAAATAGATAGGTCATCATTCCTTCTGTACAGATGATGCTTCAAATCTTTCAGTCACTGCCGTACAGATGTTACAGTTTTCCTTTCCTAAAAAAAAAGTCTCCTCTTTCTCTTGTGTTCTGCATTGCTATCGTTTGCTTGCTTCTATTCCTAGGCAAAACCGTCCAAGAGAATGCTAGTGGGTTTTTTGAGATGAGAGTAAGACATCAGTTTACATTACAACCCCCAAGGGTAAACGGAGAGAATTCATAAAGGGTTAGAAAAAAATGTAGTGCTTTTATAATGAAATGTATTTCATGTAATTTATGACTGCACAGTTAGTCTTTCTTTTCCATTTTTCCCGTGATGTCTATAAATCCTTAACTATTGTCTTGGGGAAAAACATTTTTACCTGTTATTAAGAAACAATGTAACTTGTTATGTTTTACCAAAAGAGTTATCCTTGAGAAGTACAAGTTGTCAGGTTATGCTAATGATCTAAGAGTGTGGCTGGGACTCAAGGGTAGGAGATGAGATGAAACCACAAGACCAGCAAAGGTGGTGAGAGGTCTACCAGTGCTATCAACAGGACAGGACATAAGTAAGGCCACAGTCTTCTGCATGTCATTCCTACATATAAAACTTCTATTAATGATGTCTATTCATGTCCATAAAAACCTTTGAAAAGCGTTAGGGAATACAAATAGCAGGGTCTCCTGAGGCATTTGTGACAAGAGACAACTGAGCCTGCTCTGCTTTCAGACCAAGTTATGCATCACACGTAAACTGTCTATGCAAAATGATTTACTTAGGCTGGGGAGAGTTACTTGTGAAAAATGGGAAAACATATGTCAAACCATAATGTGTATCTTACCTTAAGCAATATTTTCATGTGATTTGATAGATTGCTCAGCAAGTCATTGAAAAAACTTGTGTATCTGTTGGACTACCAGGGATTAATGGGAACAAATTAAGGAATACACAGACATTGCAGAGAAATTACATTCTTTCTTTGTCTTCACCACTAGTTGACCTATCTTCTCTTTTCTGGAATAAAGATGAGATACTGTCAGAGGCTACAATATCAACAGAGGACATACTGGAACAGAAGGAAAATATTAGAGAACTATCAGTTATGAAAATAGGAGAGTATATTTCCAGGGGTTCCAAAGGAGCTGAGAAATGAAATGGTTGAACTGTTAAAAACCCTAAAATTCAGACTCATTAAAATCAACTACTGTGCCTGATCACCAGTGACTATCTTTAATAAGAGAGTTACAGATGATCCTGGGAATTGAACACCAATTTCTTTTCTTAATATCAAGGGCACTGTGAAACAAAAATAAATAAATGAGAACCATAATAGAATAAAGACAGTAGCAAAGACAATAGCAAAGAAAAACATGCCTTCCTAATCTATCAGAGCTTTTTAGGCACATTGCTCACAAAGAAAGACAAAATAATTTAAAACACCTTTGACAATGTTCTGTAAAGAAACTATGGAGAAGTGGCCAAAGAAAACGAGGCAAAATTTCAAAGATCAGACCCTGGCAGTTCATCTCCACAAAGTCTGTAGGGACCACACAGTGGTTTACTTCTTCACTGTTTTTGTGGGTGCTCCCGGTGAACAGTTTGAAAATGGGTTAATCAGTGTTTCACCAATGCAGACCTGGATGGAGAAAGGAAGAGCTAAGCAATCTCTTCCATAAATTAATCAATGATTTCCAGAAGCCTGGAGAAGGAAAGCAAGGAAAGAACTTTTTATGTAATTGTGTAATAATTAATACCTTGGGTTTAAAGCACCAATATTAATTTAAATGTAGTCTGAGGAAGCAGAGATTTGTGACATTCAGGTGTCCACAGACTGGAATCAACATAAACTCACCTGGGGAATGTAGAGGCTTTTATGGATTTTATCTTCCAGCAGGGCTCTCTCCCTGCTACCAATGGTCAAAAGAAGCACAGCTAAACCCAAAATAGAAACAGAAAACAGCTATACTTTCTGCATCAGAGATGAGTGTGACTGAAAACAAGTATGTTAGACAGTGACAGTTTATCTGGGCAATATATATATGGACGGTAAACTTAGCATAAAATGTATTTCTTCCAGAAACCCAAGATACTTGGTCAGTGCCACAACGTTGCTGTTGCATTTCTTCTTCTTGCATTATTTAATGTGATGCTGAAATACATTAAGCTGCAAATCTATCGTTAAACTCAAGCCAAATTAGCTATGGGCTTTCTTAATTGTTATTCTACCTTTTACCTTTTTTTTAGTCTACATATGGAACACTCTGCAGTCATCTCTGGTCAAGCTTTCATATATGGCTTGGAGCTAATGAATTACTTCTGTATTCAGTCACTTAGACTTCATGAATCAGTCATCTCCTGAAAACTGCTCTGGTCTGGATCTTTAACTAGTGTAAATTAGCACTGTGCCAAGAGAAAACGGAGGCGATACAACACTGTACAAGATCCAAGGACCTGGCACTGTATTTCTGTAGCGCTATTACTGTAGTGCCTTTTATGTGTGTTACAGATCTTCAGGGTTATATAAAGTAGGACATCTACTGAAATAAATTTAACATTTTCTTATTTATGAAAGCTTCCCCCTCTGTTGACAAATCTCTCTATTGACCTAAGGCAGAGCCCTGTGGATAGAGCAGTTTCAGTAAAAGTAATTTATTTTAAGTGATTTGTGTTTGTACCCTAGGAAATAATAGGAAAAACATAGAAACCAAAACACCATTTCCCTCTCTCTAATATAATCTTTGTTTCTATAACTTTATAATCAACCTTTTCCCTCCTTTTGTCCAGCAGCAAGACTCTGTTTCAAGCCACAGGCTTTTATTCCTTGGAAGCCTTTTCAGTAGTTTGCAATGCTCCAAGCAGTGAAGCTAGTCTGCATCCTTGTTAGACCTCTTAGATGTAACAAACCAAGAGCAAAACCATGCTAGTGCAAGCAGGGCTAGCGAAGAAAAACAGAAATACAGAGGAAAGGAACCAAAACCAGAGCCCCTGGTGTATCCTGTCCTTGCCTCCAGACAAAGATACTGCAAGCTGCTCTGATGCCTCCATAGTGCTGCAAATGAAATCTCTGATGTAGGGCTGTGGTCGAGTCCAGTCTCTGTTTGTTTAGACTTCTAAATATTCTAAAAATATCAAGATATTGAATTGCTGAAGTGTCTAAGAAAGTGTTCATAGTTTTTCCAGTAGCAAAGCCAAGTTGCTGCCCTCTGAAAGCTCCCACTTTTCCCCCATGCCCAGGAGGCAGCTGCAGGCAATAGGACCACAGACACTCCTTCCTTCCCCATTCCCGGGACACCTTCCCATCTGCCTGTTCTGCCTGTGTTACAGCTTGTACATTATCCAAGACTGAAAATAATCTCTGACATCTTGTTGTGCTTCTCCTTGAGGGTCATCAGCTCCAGTATTATTAAGCAATACATTTTCCCTGCATGTTAGTGGTGGTCTGCGACAGGTTCACTGATGATCTGAATGTCAGATAGCTTTGTGGCAGGGAGGAACATGAGGATGGGATAGAAATGGGACAGAACCGTGCCAGAAAGATATTTGTTTGTTTGCAGAATTTGGGTACTGGGGTAACATTGCTCACTAGCTTCTACATGCAGTTAATAAGCTGCAGGAAATATTACTATTGAGTAAAAGAGTTGCTTCAGGGAGAGAGCTTGAAATGTTAACAGCTATTGGTCCAATTCTCTCACTAGACTCCACAGACATTACTAAACTTAGTCCAGGGACTAATTTGGTCCACTGAGTTTCATTTAAGCACATAATGCAGCGTGGTGTTGGGGAAAAGACCCCACGTCTGTTTGGTGAACATATTTTTGGGATGTCTCTTGTAAGCTCAGCAAGTTTCAAGTTCATTTTTGACAGAATTGATGTGATGGCAGCTAGAATGTTGTGCTCTGGTTTGCTCTCAAAATTACAGAACAGGCAGGATGGAGCTAGAGCATCAAAAAAAGACCCACAAGCAGAAAATGTAGAGCTGAGAATCTGTCCTGTAAGGAGAGCCTCAGTGAATCTGGGGAACTGAATCCGTATCATTTACAGGTGGCAAAGAAGGGACACATCCCCACTCTATAAACAGAAGTGTTGGGCTGATTAATAAAAGTGGAACAACTTAAAGTGCTTAAAGGCATCAAGATGGGGAATTAGAGGATGGCTAATTTTTTCTTTTTAGGGAAAAAACTTTTTGGAGAGGAAAAACTTTATGGAGGTTGAGTCCCATAAGCCTGAGCTGCAGTGACGGCTGGAGCCAGACCTCAGTAAAGGTGAATCTGATGGTCACTGTTATGCGGCGTTTAGTACTTTCAAGTGAAATTTTGCAGGTGTTTCTTTTTTCCCTACTGGACTACTTTCCATCAACCTTATTCAGTCAAATAATCTCTGTCAAGTCAATGAGACAACCTTTGTGAAAAGCAGAACTACTTATTCTACTGGTGGCACAGACCTTTCCTGACATATAATGGCAAAGAAACAGAGGATTTATGGCTGTAATATCATCTGACTTCTGTATCCAAAATTTGAAACGTGAAGGATAAAATGTGCTTTCTCCATTGGAGAAAAAAGGCAGAGGAATTACATTCTTGGCATATACGTTAGAAATGGCAGCACTGAGGAGATTATATCTGTTATCTTCCGAATTGCTTTAAACCAGAAGCTTGGGTAACAAAGGACAGAAGTTACTTTCATATTAGCATATATGTCATGTTTAATCAATCAAAAGAGAACTGTAATTACTTTACTCTCTTCTTAGCTAACTTTAAAGAAAGGAAGTCATGAACCTATAAAGTAAATGTCATCCTGTTTAGATAGTTATAGTTTTATAGGTAATTTGTTGCAGATTTTATGCAGATAATTTATAATTATTTCCTTTCATGCTCATCTTTCAGCCTAAAGTCCAGTTTTAACACAAACATAAGGACTGCAGCTGCAGGGAAAGTATCAATGAAACCATCTAATTTTTTTCCCAGATTTGGTGCACAGATTTACAAGTTTATCAGCCACTGTGCAGCTACTGAACTTGGCAGTAGTTTGAACTGCACATGCAATATCAAAGTGAAAAATCAAGTGGTGGTAATAATTAGTAGGCTTGGTTAGATGACCTATGACTTCCAGGAGGTATTTGCATGAGAAGGAATTCATTTCTTCCCACAGCCTCTCTTTGGCATCACTTGGTTTCGGATGCTGTGCAATAGGTGGTTTCCACTACTTTATGCGGCTGCTGTGAAGGAAACAAATTGCACAGTCAGTTGAGCAGGGAACTCTAAATTGTCAGATGTGTTGAGCTGCACATACAGCAGCAAGATGACTGTGTTTGAAAATAGTCTCAAATTGCCACAGCTGCTTGCCTTTAGCATGTTTCCCACCACAAAATAGTCTGTATTTTCTGCTTCATGGATAAAACCTCTATGTTGGAAAAAGTCTGAAGTAGTCCTGGGAAGCAAAACAGAAAGAGTGTGTTTATGCAAGACAAGATTTGTTATAACTGTTTGCTGACCCTATAAGATAATTTCATTTTCTTTTGCTCTTTAGAAGCCTCTTATAGAGTTACAAGGCAGAAAACTAGTATTTGTAAACATTTTTAAAAGTTATGCCAAAATGTGCATTTGATTTGTTACGAGTATTGGCAGTCTGGCTGTTGACTGTCCTTTCTCTTCCAACCTGCAATAAATTCTGCAAAAGCACATTATTTCATCACTCACCAAACTGGTCTGATTAAAATATGCACCAGGGACACACTCCCTAGCCACGAGAGATATTGGTTAGACTTCAAAGCATTATATGCCCTTTATTTTGCTCAGGCACCCTTGTGTGTAGCACAGAGATCCCATGGAGGTCTGACAAATGATACTGCTGCTTCAGAGTTGGTTTTCTCCTTCCAGTTAAGGGCCAAATACCAACACAAACCTACCAGACCAATAAGTCCGCTTTCTGCTGTAGATCGCGTATAAACGGTGATATATCCAGCGATCTGACCACCTGGCTTCCTGGGCTGAAGTACTAAACAGTCATTTACATCTGGGTTGATTATAGAAACCTTTGACACAAATCTGGAGTGAGGCTTAAACTTCTGTTTCTGGATCCATAGGGGAAAATGCTTAACCAGCTTTAACCTCTCTGCAACAGCTCCCTTCAGGCTGTTATGAAACATGAATTCATCTGACCTCTTCAAGGTCTGTTTATATCTTCCTGTCTGGGAGATCCAGTCATTCCTTCCCTCAGCCTGATGCAGACAAATGAATATCTCATGGTACTGTCATATAAAAAGCTACTTAAAGCATTTCAAAGCCAAAAGGGCTGCTAGTTTATACTCTTTGAAAAATCAACAGAGTATCTAAACAGCTCCATAATACACAAGACTTTTGCTGCTTGGATTTATTTCTTTCCAGCTCTGAGTTGGTTTTTTTCATTTTGACCAGTACACTATCTCAGTTAAGGGTGTTTTTCAATTGTCCAGTCACAAGACTCTTCAGCTGCGTGTCCGATTCATTACATTACGAGGCTGATCTGTCAAAAATGTCAAGCACCCTAAAGTCCAAGAGCAGGACAAAATACCTGGGAGTCCAACACACGTGTACTATAGATGTGATGGTCAGGAAACCAGCATCAGGAGCACAGAGAAAGATTGTGGCCCTGTCCACCATTTACCAAACACCAGATATTGTCTGATACAGGACTGGATCATCTATGAAATTACTGCCTTTGGCTGTTACTGCACTTTGACCCTGACAGTAGGACCCAGGAGAAGTGAATTCTGTGCCTGACCCTGCTACTGGCTGTTTTTTGTTGCTCCTCTCCAGTCTTCTGCATCACCTTGACATCAAGCCCAAGCTGCAAGTGTTCAGTAATTCTGCAAGATGGGCATAAGGCACTTTATTTTGTGTTACTTTTGCTGCCTAGAGGCAATTAAAACTGATGCAAATCTGTGTCTTGATATGCTAGTTGGAAAGGAGAAAAGTTGGGTCAATGACAGCAAAACAAGAGTAAAGACAAGGGGTAGAATAAAGGTAAAAAGCAGACTTGTGCTTCTGCTACAGGAGGTTAAGAGCATGGAATATTCAGGGTTGTGTTTTCCTACGTTGAGGGTAAACCCATCACTATGAGCTGGTCCAGTCTAGGCGAGTAACTGAAGAATGATAGCAAAACCTGATTAATTGATGGGAGGCTATTGTAAATAATTCCACACATTGGTGAGATGACAGGATTGCTGAATTAGAAATGTTTCAAATCCCGAATTTGGGAAGGGTGGAAGAAAGAGTGAAGCTGAGAGGAGGCTGACATATTGTGAGGAGACGAAAACAGAAGCCATAATGTGTGAGATAAAAACAAGTTTGAAAAAGAAAGGACAAAATGTTAAGAAGGAGCAAAGAAAGCAGAAGAAGGGAAAGAGCAGATACCAAAACAAAACACAGAGGCATGGAAGAAAGGTGAAGGGAGAATGAGAGTGAAAGCTCTAGATGATGAAGGAGGATGAGGTACAAGTAAAACAATAAATGCCTAATGGAGCCATCCTCTGGGGCCTCCTGACTGCTCCTTCTCAGCTGTCCCAATTGCCAGTAGTGTGTGTCTACAGAACTGTCCTAAATTTTTTATCCTCCTTTTGCCAACAGTGTATCACTGGTGCCACAGAGCACCTCACATCTGTAAAAATCTATAAAATTCAAGACAAATCAAAGTTTGAGGGGACCAAAAACAATGAAATTAGCACCCAGAGAAATACTAAATAATCAAGGATTCTGAAGCCCAATAAATACTTAAGAGACGAGAACGCAAAGAAAACCCATACTGATTGTTGACATGTTCAATACAACCCCACACAGACATTTAGTTCAGGTGCAGCGGCATAATTTTCACTTTGAATCTTATTTATATGGAGTAAGAGTGTTTCGTTCAAATCTAACTTGTACTACCTTAAAACAAGTCTATGGACTCAAACTTGTAGAGTATTAAATATGGATAGAGCAGGTTCTAGCAATAAAAGAAGTGTTCTCTGAGTACAGGAAGTACTTCAAATATTGGTTTTTATTTCTTTTTTCTGCTTTTTCTTTTTTCTTTTGGGTTGTATTAACTTGACTAGGATAGCTTACTGAATTTCTCTGCAATTTTACCTCTTTCCCCTCTATACATCTATACATTTTTTATATTTTCTATAATTTCTTTGGGGGCTGTATCCTTTGTAACATATGAGAATATTTTAATTTGGTTTTCTCTCCATTCCAATCATTTGGGGTTAAATTTTCTCTAATAGCCTAATCCCAGTCCAAATAAGTTTAATGAGAAAACTCCAATGTGATAAAATGGAGCCACATTTTCCCTCTTAAGCCCGCACAGCAGACTTTTCTGGCATAATTGTGTCGTTCAAGGGTACAATGAGGTGTGATCTGCAGCTGGCATAAGCTAAAGCTTTCAATGTCATTGCAGGTAAACTGGCAAAACACCCTACTGCCATTTCCATCCTACTCTGCTTGGCAAGCCTCGTGAAAGTTACAGCATCAGCAGTGGAGTTTGGTTGCTTCAAGTTGCTTTTGCAGTAGAATGGGAGGATATTTCTATTACAGCAAGGACTTCCAAGCCTGGGGCCTGGACTGAATTGCACTTGTGTAAATTGAGACTAATTCCAGTGCACTTGCAGTAAAGGTCGTGTTCACTCGTGGTGTACGCCCATGAGCTCGGAGCTTGGCCAGAGGAACGGTGGCTGTACCATCGTGTGCTCTGAGTGAAAATAAGTCTCCAGCCAGGCTACTGTAGATGTCGCCTGAGGAGATGTGGGGTTGGTCAGGCAGCCATATTCCCAAAATGCAGAGCCAGGGCCCTCCAAATGACAACCTCTTCCAGGCATGCCCACCTCACGTGCTTTCTGTTATGCCTCTTTGATCTCCTCTGCCTGCAACAGAGAAGGAGATCAAAGAAAAGCTGAGCTCTGCCTCTTATCTCTTCACTCCTATGTCTTTTCTTGCCTTTTTTCTCTTTATTTCTGACAAATCCTAGGGGGAAGCAAGACACAGAGGGAGCTCCTCTGTACCAACGCCAGCCTCCTTCGACCCCAGACCCCAGCCCAGAGCGCGGCAGGAAGGCTCTTGCGCTATTGCCTGAAGCAGTCGGCCACTGAAAAATGCTAGAGGTGGTAAAAGCCTTTTCATAATTTAGTTTCACGGGAGCAGATCCTTATCTCGATCCTTATCAAGGACTCAAGGGTGAAAGAAAGCATTTAATAATGCTGCCGGCAATTCCTTATTGAAAAGGCAACTGTGGCCTTAAAAAGTCCCAGTGATTTGGTTAACGAGTGTGAAACCAGTCCTTTTCTAGAATAATGAAAGAGCTTCTGCGCTAACAGTCTTGCACTTGCTAAAAAGCAGAAAATACAGGCATGCTGAATAGCAGCTGTTCTGTGACAGCTGGAGGAAACCTAACCAAATCCAAATCAGTTCAGATTTATCAATGTCAACAGTGTTTCACCCTTAACTCTTACGCTTTGCACATCTTTTCCTACGTCCTTTCTCATTAGCTACATGGAAGAAACATTATTACAATGTTCCTACCTTGACAGTCTTGATCTTTCCAACTCTCCATTATCCATAAGTTCCAAGTGAAAGAAATCAATCTGGAATTTCAATTTTTTAAAAAGCTTACAAGTTTGTTTGGTGATTTGCAGTTCTGTGTGCTCACGTCACTGATCCTCACTTCAGTTCTCCCAGGACTGTGGCTGTTCAAAATTCATCCAGCTCCCCTAAAGTCCAGTAACACAAACAGTCTGTACCTGAACTTCCTTCCCTTCAGCTGTGCTTACACTGGCACCTAGGTTCTGGTCTGAAGCACCCTCTGGAAGCATATCTGTTTGCCCCGAACTATTGCTTTGCAGGTCATAGCATGGAGCAGTCCCAAGGATACAAACTGGATTTCTGTAGGCAGGAGCCACGCTGCAGGGTGTGATCCAGGAGATTTAGCACCATCCAGCCACTATCTGCTGTTACAGCCCAGTGCTGGTGGATGTCCAGCTCACAGAAGCGGTACAAAGCAAAACTTCTCAGACAGCTGGTGTGGATTGGCAACCAACTGTTACTGCAGATCTGCTCATATAGTACCACAAAGCTTGCAGTGGTGTCTCAGAGTACTGGAATGCTTTGATTGAGAGACTTAGTTCCTCCTCAGTGACAGAGCATCTTCCTGACTATGTCAACTTCTCTCTGAATTTGCTGGGCTCTGCATTTTAATGTTAATGACTGATCTGACTTTGGTTTTCTCTAATGTTTTTGGGTTGATTAGGTCAAATTGAGGATCAAGAACTGCATAAAAAGGTTTTTGAGGAATAAAGTAAGTAGCATTTAAAAAAACCCGAGTGAACCACATTACTTTATGCCATTAAATGATCCAAAATAAAATTCCATCACCTTTCCAACCACACGAACAAGCTTTTAAAAGAAGTCTGCTTATTGGAGAGCTGGGATCCACATATTAACAGAGCTTTTCTCTCCAGTGTACTGCTTTCATATTTTCAGTAGCAAATGAACTGAGACTTAAAATGAATGAGCTGTTTAAGAGTCATATGTCTCCCCTTGCACCTGCATATGTTGACGGCTATCAGTGGAGCACTGCAGCCGGAGTTTCAGCAGTACTGATTCTTGTGCCATGATTATTTTCTTCAGCAATTCATTTAAAAGCACTAGCAGTCTACCAGTGCTGCCACTCACTACAACAATTCATGCTGAGCCTGAGGCACCCTTGTTTATCTACTTCACCATTCTTCAGAGCAAACAAGCATCATGTGTAATTCTACTAACCTTATTTATCTTGATTTATGTGATTATGCATATGGTGCTAATTCTTGCCTTCAGCTGTGTTTGTTTAAATTACACACCCTTCCCTTAAAAATGCTATTGTACTTTTGGAGATTGATCTTTTTAATTCCATGTTTACATCCATTTTCATGCTGTTCAGTTGACTTCCTTTTTATATTTCTAGAGTAGGAGCACTTGCTATCGTAGGCATGAGGCATATCCACACGCCTTGAATCTATCTTGCTATCACTGGCTGTCTTTTAATACTCTTCCTGAATTTTTTAATCTGAAATATGAATAACAATTTAATGCCTTCTGGAGGGGGAGAAGGGCTTCCATAAAAAATATCATATTATATGAGTTGCATGGCAAAAGGATTTGTGATTTGAATTATTACTGAACCTCACTGACTATCCTTTCACAATCATTTGCATTTATAGTGCTATAGGAATAGGGACTCTATGTAACCACTATGGCCTCAGAACCCTGTGGTTTTGACTGTGGGCTTCCACAGCTGAGCTGCTTGGGGAAGTCAAAATGCTGGACTAGTTCTGCACAAACACATTAAGGAATGTTCCTCAGAAGTATGCTGACAGCCCCCATCAGTCATTTTAGCTTCTTTTTAAGATAAATGCATGTTTCTTCTTCATGTCACCAGCAGTTTGCTAACCAGTGTGTGTAAATGTTAACCGTAGCTCACTGAATCCTTCAGCCAGTTTTGTTTCTCTGCCAGAGCTTACACACAGCTAGGACGGCTTCGTGTGTTATACTTGAGTTTCAGTCTCTCAGGCAATAAGTATTTGTAGTCTAATTGCAAGAACAGCTGGGATGGTGAGACCTCTGCTTCTCTTCTGACTTCTCCATGGCTCTGTGTGCTCTCCGAGCACTTTACCGGGCTCCTGAAGGGTTCAGTGACAACACTCCTGGAGCTTCTGCAGGTAGGCGTCCACAATTACTTCATTGTTTGTAGTGGCGGTAGGTCCTCAGGTAATTGCCCTGTGGAGTAATTCCAGCTCCACATCTCCTCATCCTCCCTCTCTGTTGATATCTTAGCTATGAATCTGCACTTGCAGCTTACCTCCAATGAATGGTTTTCCATTTCTTAGAAGACTTTGCAGTATCACTGCATTCCTTCACATTTTGTGTAAGAGTGCTCTAGGCCTTTTGCTCCTGTACACACAACCTAGAGTAGATTTTACTGAAATGAGTGTCATTTAAGTAGCCCAGATCAGCCTCATTCTCTGACATGAACCAGGCGTCTGGCTAGCTGCATCTTTCCTGATGAATGCATCAGGAAAGATCTCCCAGTTCCTCACCTGGAAGTAGCTGCAATAATTGTCAGTAGACCATGAGAGGAAAAGAAAATCAGGGCAGGTGAACATGGGCTTGTTCATCTGACCTGTACTGAAATTTTTGGTAGTAATAAACAAAAAGCTGCCTACTCTTGACACTGTTTGTTTTTCCAGGAGTCATTTCTCCTCAAACTTCTTTTTTTTTGGTTAATACTTTGATGAAACACCCAATTTTTATGCAAATTGAATAAACTAGACAGTTTTAAGTAGTCCAAACAGCAGTAGTATTGCTTTACAAAAATGCTTCTTCAGCCTCAGTGGAGACATCCCCAAAACGTGCTAATTGTACATCTAGATACTTTTAGGCGACCTGCCGGTTTATTGGTCATTAGCCTGGTTAAAATGGGAGCTTAGTGCCGGCTTGCAAGTGCACTGCTTTTTTAAAAATAAGAACGTAAGAAAGTAACCACATCAGTCTACATTCAGTGAAATAGACATTGCTCCAATTTTAACGTTCTTGTGTTATCTCACGGATCCATCATGCAGGTGTTGCAGTTATCATATGATGCATTTTTCTTGCAGAAAGACTGGGAGCTAGCTCCACTCGAAGAGTCAACAGAGAAAAGAGAAGTTTTTATGGGAGTATCTCCTATGCAGCTGGCAGCCTGATCCCCAGGAAAGGCAGCACTTTAGTCACTTTAGCTCTTCCCCCACTCCAGCTTTTTGGGATAGCAAGTCTAAAAGCTGCAAGAGGAAGAATCTGTTGTCCATCTCTGATCTCTCACACATTTTCTCATACTTCCCGTCTACCCTGTCACCAAAAATCCTTTATTCCAGGAGCAGTATCTCTTGTACTGATGTGCTAGAACGACAACCTGTTACAGAATCACACAGAATCACAGAACATTAGGGATTGGAAGGGAACTTGATAGATCATCTGGTCCAATCCCCCTGCCAGAGCGGGACCACCTAGACCAAGTCACGCAGGAAAATGTCCAGGCGGGTTTTACTGCTTCTGCTTTTGTGGGTCTTTGCACCAACCTAATTGCAAGACAAACCTCCCTCAAGGAAACATGAAAAGATCATGTGAGCATCATGTTTGCAACTTTACTCTCATGAGTAGCCCAGCTGAAGTCAAGGTAGACAGAACCTCCACACACAGAAGCGTTCACGAGACCTAGCAGGATAAAGACAAAGCAAAGAGGAGTGAGTTAGACCCACAGACGCAGTGGTCAAGGTGATGATAGGCACACATGTTGTTAGTTCCTTTCCCCCTCCCTCCTGCCAACCACTAAAACAAGCAACATGTGATAGGAGGAGGAGAGAGGTGAAAATCCAAATCTGTAGTTGGAAAAATCCCACCCATCTGTAACAGACTCATATTTCATAGGTCTTGTTTGGGCTACATTTACATTCTCAGAATGAATTTCCGTCTATTACGGAGTCCTATAGCCCACTCTTGCTCCATTTCAGAGCAACGGAGGGAAGTAGCGAGTTTAAACTGCAATGTGCCACTGTCTTCCTGGTTAGGAAGGGAGAAGTATTTGTCTTGGCAAGAAGAGGAGCAAGAAGTACTCCAAGGTCTTCAACGTGCTTAGTAAGGACGGATATGTAATGACGCCTAAATTTGAACTGCATGAGATGGCTCGGCTGTCTGGTAGCTGTTTCTCAGATTTGAGTACAAGCCAAAGTGTTTTCAATTTCCAGTGAAAATGAAACCTGAAAAACATCATTTCATTTCACAATTGTGATTTAAGAATTTTATTTTACTTTCTACATCATTTCAAAGCTTTCCAGAAACACATCTCTGACATGCTACATCTGGTACAGTAGAAAAATTTTCCATTTTTAATATCTTAGTGATTCCTAAAGGATCTTCCTGTTCACTAACGGATAAAAAATATCCCCATTTCTTTTCCTAGATCAGACTCTCTTGTTTTGCACAGTATAAGAACATGCACTCGAGATCACAAATGAGTGAAGTTTCCCTTTATATTTACAGAGTATGGATAAATTATATAGGTATAATATAACATATAGATATGATTTTGTGCAGTGAGAGAATATTTAAATTTTAAGAGCTTTATTCTGCAGCTAGGCTTCAAGCACAGATGTAAATAATTCAGTACCCAAAGGCCTCTGATATGCCGTAATAATTTCTTGTGTGCCTTGAATTCGTGTAGATAGACACGAAAGCAGATATTAAGTGGTTCTACCCAGAGCAGTGTTACCACGAGGCTGGATGGCTGTAGGTGAGTCACAAGAAATTCCCTCGGGATTTTTTTTGTGTTTGTAAATTGGGGATAAGCTGTTCATTTCCCCAGAACGCTGTGATCGTCAAGTGATGGATGATGTGGACATCTTTGTTGAAAGACTGCATCATTTCTTTTCCATCTCTTTTTTGCCAACATTTGAAGACCTTTAGATCTATGGTGCGGACTTTAAAGCTACTGGCAGTGCTGCAATAACTGTTTTCAATTTTTATTTAAATATTCTGCTTTCCAAACTTCTTTTGAAACCTTTGCAAATTAAGCCCCAACACGCTCTTACAGAAACAGTTGATTGTGTTTCCTCTGCTTTGCTTCTCTAAATAGTGCCATTATTCGATCATTAATTCAAACACAGGCATACTCTGCTCCCTTTGTATTTTGGAAGCAGGTTCCTGGAGGCTGTTGCTCTGTGGCATGTTGGCCATGAGTCTCCACTGCTCTGTAACTCACCCAGGCAATAAAACCTTGCATTCCCTTGAGGAAAAAAAGACAGAATTCCGAAATGGAAGTCTTCTACGTTCATTTTGAACAAAAGAAAGGGAGCGCACAGTGAACACAGTTATTGAATTGCTGGGAGTCTGCAGTCTTTGCTCCAGATTTCATGCATTCAGAAGTGCTTTTTTCAGTCCAAAATGACACGTGAAGCAATTGCTAGGGAGTTGGACAACGTTTTCTAGATTCCTTCCTCCTACCAATAACAAGTAAACTTTAACAGATTGGAGATTGTTCATAAAAATGAGATTTTTGAATATTTTTAGTGACTGTGTTAAGACGCCCGTAGTCCATCTGCTTTTCCAGCAGATAGCACTTTAGTGAGCTACAAGGTTTTCTTAGAGCAAAGCTCTAGCAGTGGGCAAATATTAATGAAACACATCATCGTAGGAATGTCCCCATTATCACTTTTGTTTTAAAACCTGTCTGCAGTAATGAGCTCAACAGAACCTTCTGTCCCCCAGATTTCTACAGACTGATCCACCTGGCAAAGAGTTGAGTGCAGACCAGAACCTCACAATAGAGCTCGTACGTGTCAGCCTCTTTTCCTTGCAAACTGTGCGTGCGTGTACATGAGTGTGTGTCTGAGCGCATGTTTTAAAGACCTTGCCTAATCACACCTCACTTATTTTTAAGTAGAACATGTGGTTTAACTTTGCACCCACTTTTCTACTAGAAGACTAAATGTTAACACCCAGGGGCACCTGTCTTAGATTAGTGAAGTTTACTACAAATGATGGGACCAAACTGATGGGATTATTCTTGGTTCAGAAACAGAAAATTGAGTCAAATGGGCTTTTGTCTTTTTTATTTGTTTTGATGTACAGAAGATTACACTAAAAGCAAAGGGAAAATGTGTCTACAGTGCTGTAGTTAAAAAACATCTGACAAGTTCTGCTGACATGTTTTCTGTGTGGAAGGATCTGAAAATCTCATGTCCACTTGACAAGAGCATTTTTGTCATTCCACAGTGGCAAAACAAGTGCAAAATGTGAAGCGGTCTGCACATATGGCCTTAGAGGGCACTGAGGTTTGGTGAGGGTCAACTTTTTTTGGATCTGGGTAAATTTCATGGTCCCAGCTGTCCAGATGATTTGCAGAGGACACCAATATACTGAAGCAACCTGCTGTGAATCTTCATCCAAGCAGGTTAATGTGTGGCAGGCACCCTGTATGGTTCTCAACAACTCCACAAAAATAAAACAAACTTTCCCCAACACTAGCTGCCTTGAGCTTTCTTCTTCTGCTCTTTGCATTGACAAGATATGAAGTATGCGATTCTCCTATGATCATCTACAGCTCTGTCCTTCCATATACACTAACAAGGAAGTTGTTAGTACACAAGGACAGTACTAACAAGGAAATAAGTATGTTATCATGTATAGTGTGTTTTTTAGATGCTGGATGATCAGTCCAAGTGCTGAGATACTGCCATGATCACATCTTATTTTACAAAAATAAAAATGGAGGCAACGAGACATTTCTCTCTTGCTGCTTTCAACACACGCTTGCATCTGCCAAGTTACACACGCATCCATGCTAACGGACACATGGACACACACATTATTGCTTTACGCTTAAACTGTTAATTCCCTTTTATCTCTATACGTGTCTCATAAATTACTTTTCATTCTTCTGTTGTCTAGCTCTGCTTATCAATCCCTTCTTTGTCTGGTTAGTGTTGTGTGCTGCTTTGGAGTACATATATGGGGGCGAGGAAAAAGAATGAAACTAATGCAAGCCAATTTGCTGCTTTTCTCGATTCCTTCATATTGCCTGTTGCTCTGCTCACTGCACCTTCCTCCTTTCCCAGGATATTTTTGTGGTGCAGCAAGGTTTTGTCATTTCTTTCGAACATGCTCTGCATTCTTCCTGTAATATTGTGGCTGACATGTTTGCAGACTTCCAATTTAGATGTCTTTGCTGGCACAAATTGGAGCAATTTAAAAGGTGACTTACTTATAAGTTATTTTCTGTATTTTATTATTATCACTTAGTTGCTGATTTTTCAGACATGAATCAAGCAGTGCTGCCAGACTCCTGTCCTTTTTCACCTTCTAGCCACAAAGGACTTGCAGTATTTCACTTCATGCTAAAAATTGGTGTCATTAGCTTTCATATTTGATTTTCCATGTGCTGGCTATTTTAATGATACAGGAAAGCTCAGTGTTTGCAGGCAAACAGTCAAATAAGATACAAAGTACCAGCACAAAATTGGGTGTTTTGAACTACAGTGCCACACTTAGCAGTTTATAATGATATATATTATAATAATATCCAAATATTCTGCCCTGTATCTCAGCACAGAACACTGTGACACTCTTGATGCTGAGCTTACAGACGCTACCCCATCAATGACTAGGTAGGGGTGCAGGCTTCTGCTGGCTGAATTTGGCTCCAAGAAATTCCTGACACCCACATCTCAATGCTACTCCACTAGCTGTCCTGCTCTTCCATCACATTGTTGCAAAGCCTCCACAGCACCAGCAACAAAGTGGCCTTTAGTCCTGATTCCTCATGATGTTTGCTGAACCTCTCTGTGCACTGCTGCAGTGCCCCTTGGGAAGAAGTTAGGATGAAACCATTCCTTGCATACGTTCCAGGCTTTCTTGCATTGAAGACAAATTGTGCATCAAGCTGCTTAAGCAATGCACCAGTCACGGTTTGCATCTCCTGACACAATCCTCCTCAAAAGCATATGACTGGAATGGTGCTTCATTGATTACTGTTGTTTGATAGGAAAAGAAGAGTCACCAATAGACTATGAATGCTGATAAATACAGGATGGGAATTGTGAATTATTAGGGACATCAGGTTTCCAACAGATGTTTTTGTCCTGTAACAGAAGCTGATTTAGCAGGTCTACTTGCAGCTGGCCTTGGAACCCCACAGAGCTGAGTCAGCAAGCTAAGTTTTGTGGGGCTGAACCTTCTCTTCCCCTTCACCATGAGCCATACAAGCTTTACTGATTTGAGAGAGCGCCTGAATTAATGCTCAGCGCCGTAACAAGGAATGTGTGGTGGTGCCATGCAGAAGGTGCTGAGCAGAGAGGTTACATCGCTAAATTTAAGATGCTCGTTTCTCCTTCTGGGGAGAGGCTCCCATTTCTTTGTGAAAACAACCCACATGCTGAATACAGCAGGAGCTGCATTTGCAATAAGATGCCTGCCCTGCAGCTGTGAAACCTGCAGGTGCATAAATCTCTAGCATCTATGATAAAATCTGTGTTGTGGATGTTTTCTTATCATAGCGGATCAGAGAGAGATGGAGAAAAGGCTGAGAAAAAGCTGCTGACAGATTTGAGCTGCTTGGGAACAGTGACCACTATTTAAAGAAGGCATCCGAGTCTTGCTCTCCCTGGAGCTGGTAATAATTGTGCCTTTCGCTTCCATGGGAATAGGCACAGGCTTTTGGCTGGCAAATGTTTGCATATAGCCCAAATCAAGTCATTAGTTGCCATGTGTCCAACCTGTATTTTAAGGCCCTCCAGCTGAAAAGTCCATTTGCATATTTATCCCAGCCAGGAACATGGTAATTAAGTCTGAGGCGTTGTACACAACCCCGAGGAAAGTCTGCAATTCAATAGTTCAGAAAGACTCCTGCTGATTTCAATGGGGTTGGGAGCAGTCACAAACTCAGAGGGTGTTTACTGGATCCTGGACAATCCTAGTATTTGCAAGAATGATTAATTTAACACTTCAAATTATCAACGCCTCCACGATGTGAAAATACCAGCCCCACCTTTTAGACCAGAGCAAAAGCATTACAAAAGGGATGAAGTTTGCTCTTTGAAATCGTCTACCCCATATCGCTCTACATCACACCAGCACACCCAGCGCCTGTGCTTGTCTCTTCCCCCAGCGATGCAGATCATCCCTGTTCGCAGATGGGTGAGAGAGCAATGAGATGGGCTTGGACCTGAATAATGTACAAGGCTGTCAGCACAGCAGGTAGAGGAAAACTGATACATTGGATTTAAACACAAAGGCTTTTGCTTGTTGTTAAGCCACAATCATGTTAAAAACAAACACTGGTAGTGGCAGGACACTTGAAAGGACGGTAAGCCTTCCGTGTCTGTGGTAGGAAACAGACACTTCATAGAAGGGAAAATCCTCGTCTGTGTGTTACGGGGATAGGCAAAAACCTGCTCCCGCATCTGGAGTTTCGCTTTGCTGAAAGAGATGTAACAATGATTTGTGTTACTTAAGAAAAGCCTAGCTGAAACTTATGAAACTTTAACGGCACCCACGATCGCAAGCATGAATCGTTTTCTTACAAAGCTCGGAATCGCATCCTTTCTTGTTGTTGTTTGGTTTTTAATATTTTCAGGGACAAATATTTATCTGCTGTAAATCTCCAAAGTCCTTTACATTTGGGTGTAGGTGTACTTTGTGCAAGGCTGTCAGCTACCGCAGCACACTCGTGAAACTCCCCCGGCAATGCAGCAGCCTAATACAGCACCACACACCTTCAGCTTGCCCAGTCTGCTTTGACTCCAGGGTCTTCTGTGCAGCTGATGATCGTTTCATTTATGTAAAACCATGGCAAGCCCAAGAAATATGGCCAAGTGGGGCAGCCGTCTTAAAAGCAAATTGAAAATACCGAGCATTTGGAAAGATGGTTTTACCTTCAGACGTGACTCGCGCACAGCCGTGCCTACCTACACCTTCACCCAGCTCCTCTCTTGGCCTTCGCCAGCCCATGTGGGCTGTGCAGAGGAAAGGAGGATTCGTGCCGTATTGCACTGCTGGATGAAAAGGGAGGTAGGGGAAAAGAAAGACTGACCTAGAGGCATCTAAGGACGCCTGGAAGAGACAAAGATGCTGGGTCTGATTCAAAGCCCACTGAAGTCAGTGAAAACATTTCAATGAGCCTTGGATCAGACCTCTGCGGTGAAATGCAATGGAGAAATAATGAACAGTTTGGAGACAAAAAAATTAGGAAGTGGTGGAGGTAGATGGCACAGCTGTGTAGAAAGAAATGGTCTGGCAGGAAGAAGAGGGCCTGGAGAGTTGAAAACTCAGATAGGGGTTGGCAGAGCTGGAGCTTGGCAAATGACCTGAAAGTATTGAGAAAGAGATTTGTTTGCTGGGTTTTGTACAGAGTGGGAGCAAACGAGGCCCAGAAACACAAAAGAGAAAAGAGCGGCTGGATGACTGGAAAGCAGAGTTAGTGATTCCAGCCAAGTGGACCCATCCCAGGAGGCTTTCCTGTGTCCACTTCTTGCTGGTTTTAGCTGGGAGTTAATTTTTGGCCACTGAATAACTTTCCCTAAAACTAATGCATTGCAGGCAGGTCCTTGTGTAGCAGACTGTGACTCACAGAATCACAGAATCATGCAATTGGAAGGGACCCCAAAAGATCATCTAGTCCAATCCCCCTGTCACAGCAGGATCACCTAGACCAAGTCACACAGGAACACATCCAGGTGGGTTTTAAACATCACCAGAGAAGACTCCACAACTCCAACAACCCTGGACAGCCTGTTCCAGTGCTCTGTCACCCTCACCATGAAGGAGTTCCTTCTCATATTTATGTGGAACCTCCTATGTTCCAGCTTACACCCATTGCCCCTTGTCCTGTCATTAGATGACATTGAGAAAGTGACCTAATAAATTCTCAACTGCTCAGCAAGACAACGAGGGCTTTTTTTCCTTGTTTTTAAAAAAACAAAATTGTGTAATGATTTGCTGCATAACTGTTAAATCCAAACTGAATTCCAGAGCTAAACCAAACCAGCCTCAGATACTGCTCCCTCATCCCGATAGAAAATCCTTTGCCTAAGGTTTCTGGGAAATGGGAACACGCAGCAAAAAAAACCCCACAACAAACAGAAGTATGAATTTAATTACCAATACTATGCTCCAACCTCAAAGGGGGATGAGAAAGATAATTGCTTAGGGTCTCTGGGTGGAATCTTGTCCCCATGGCCAAGACAACAACCAGTCTAGCCAGCATCTCAATGACAGGAGAGCAATGTGCAGCATGTTTTCTAGTGTCAGTGATTCTGCGTAGAGTCATAACAGGTAAGTGAAATGGTAATTAAAAATGGATGGAAGTGCTGGCCGGAGGTGAGAACAGGTGGCACTGAGTGGGGACCTGCATTTTGTTGGGTATAAAATGGCAAGATAAAAATATTCAGCAGCAATAAAAGCAACGGTCTCACGGGGGAATTTCTGCAGAAAGCTTCAGATAGAGAAATAAGACTCTGAAAGCAAAAGGTGGAGGCTTTTTTTCCCCAAGCTGCATAAAAAAAGCACGGGCAATTGAGGAAATGCAAACAGGTTGTTACGATAAAGCAAAATATCTCATGGGGAAACAGATTTGAAGTGGCAAACGTGCTTGCAAGGGATAAGTGTGAGCTTTTGAGACGGAACCACCACAACAAAGACTGGAGGGTATGGTGCTTTCTGATAGAGGAGGACTGCCGGGGATACCCAGTGCCAGGAGTCTGTGTTCTAGGACAATATCAACCCACTGTTAATGACAGCCACGGGGACATCCTGCTTGCTGCCAGTGTGATGGGCTCTTAAGCTCAGGGACATGAGAGGGCAGAAAAAGATCTTGCTCTGATTCACTGACCTCTCCAATGGTGAAGGTTAGAGACAGCATCTCTTGGAAGCTGAGAGGAAACAGGCTTGAGGGTGACCTTAGCTGCAAACAGAAAAATAATTTGAACAGAAAAATCCTTTAGAGAGAGCAGAGCCTCTTTGCTCGTGCGCTGTTAGTTCTGGTGTATGGACATGCAGCATCTCCACAACAGTTCTCATGTGTTACACGTGGCTTTATTGACAGAAATGCATCCTCCTAATCTCGGCTGGGAAAACCAAGGTCTGGGCTTGACACTTACGTAGTGGATTAACTTTTTCCTTATTAAAAAAAGAAAACCAGACAGGGAGCATCTGAACTCATTTAGAAAGCAAAGAGGCTTGGAGTGCGAACACATCAGATAATTCTCTTTGACTGGGGGAGGAGAGAATCCCTTCTCCTGAGGTTACAATTCCTTGTTGCCAGCCTGCAAGAGCTCTTGCCTTCATGCAACTAAAATGACACAAAAATACACCTGAGGACTCCACTCCTGAGTGCTTTAAGCTCTTCCTCCCTTCTTAGACATGTTTGCCTAGGAATTTTTCTTTGGTTTCCTAATAAATTTTGAATTTACTCTCTTATTTCATTCAGCTAAAATTATCAAAGGCTACCGAATGTTTCTCTGCCCCACAAAATGTCTTCTTGCAGGGGAATATCATTACTCATAAGATGATCTCTCACATCTTTCGACCCCATTCACAGATTATTTCTGTAGCAGTTTATGAATTAGCGGTCTTGTGTTTATTTGTCACTGCTAAATTGCTCTGCAAGCCAGGGTTTCTTAGAAGGCGAATTTTACAGACACAGGAAGTGAACATAGACTGGTTTAGTATAATTCTATTAAAAATGCAAGCAATTGAGAGGCAAAAAATCTCTCGCAAATTATTTTCAGACTAGATTTAAACTATAGGACACCAGGGAAGAAAAATATCTCCCTGTATGTTTGCAAAATACCTACTTCAGTGCAAACTGTCTTTTGACAGAAGCCTTTGATCTCTATCAGGGTGCAAATGACTGAAAATTAAACATGAGGAAGAGCACAGGGGAAAAGTATTCAGTGCAAGCTAGACAAGGGAGACCTTTTTCTTCTTCATTTGAAATGTCATTTTAAATTGTCCCTTGTAGACTGATACTATGAGACACCACGTTGGTCCTGATCCTGCTTTGTCCCCCTCCTCCTCAGTTGCCTGCAAGAGGAGATAGGAAGTAGAAATTTGAATAAATTCTGTCAAGTGGGGCTAAATCTTCTGACTCTTAGGTGCCCACTCACCCATCCACGCACAGCAGTGATGGTGGGTAACTGTGTGGGGACGCGCTTGACCCTGCAGCCACCCTACAGCCCTTGCATTGCAGGCAAGAATCAGAATCCATGGAGGGTCTGGCTGTTCATGAATGTATAAATAAAGGAGATTACAGGCATCACAGGGAAAAGTAAGAAAGGACTTTTGATATCTAGAAAATAAATGTGGCTTAATCCATAACAGATTTAACACTTGGTGGTCATAAACTCTCCTTTGCTATAGCTATACAAGCATCTTAACTTGTCATGTGTAAATCCCCCTATTGATAGCAAGTTAATGAAAATACTGGTTGAGTATTTTAATAACCCATTCCTCCCTGTTCACAAGAAAGCTCTGATGAGAAAAGAACCAGTGTTATATAGGTGAAGGGCAGCGGGTGTTTGCTATGTTACCTGTCAATACCTGCCTCTACCCTGGATTTCAAAAGCACACTAATGCCCTGATGTCCTGATTTACTTAAATCTTTCACATACTTGGGTATATTCCCAACTTGAAGTAGTGCACATGATTGGTATGTGTTGGTATGTGTTCGCAGACTCGTAGCTTTCAAGAGTAATTTTAAACAGTTCAATTAACATGTTTCTCCATTTTCTGTTATAAGAACCATAAACAAATGAGCAGTCCCATGAAGAACACAAGTCCATGTTTATGCTGAGAACCTTCACCTTCTAAACCTGCTCTCTGATCCCATAAAAATGTCACCATGTAGCACTTACAAATTTAGAGAGATTCACATATTAAGCACACACTTCATTTCTCTACTGGATAGAGTTTCCCAGCCCTTTGCCAGCTGGAGGTCTTGGAGACCAACCTTTTTGGCTCCTGTGAAGAAAGCAGGAAAATCAACAGCCCCATTAGCACAGGCTTTGCACCTCTGCAGCAGAACAGGACACACTGCCTCTGCACAGCTGCACAGCTGCTAACCCAACGTATTGGCTTGCTTTGGGCATCTGAATGTCCATGCAGGGGGTGGAACATAGCCCCTTTGCTTCATGTTATATATATTCCTTTGGTAGCGATTTACTGGTCACTATGTTTTTGAAAATTATGTTGAAAAATTAAAATTCTGGGTTTTTTAAAGCATATTAAAATACTTAGTTGAGATACTACCTGTCTCTTCGTTATTTATCATTCTATCTGTATAGATTCAGCAATTGCAGTGTTTTTATTTCTAATGGAACATAAAAAATAATAGCTTCTAGGTGTTAAAGTCTGCCCCAAGTCCCTGGCTCACAAGGCGAGCTTTGCAGGAGAATTTGTGCCGTTCCTCTTCAAATTGCTGCGGCATTTCATATTGCACAGCGGAATTCAGACCTCTTGGTCTTGGTGGGAAATAGCCGTAGCGAGGGGCTGGTTTGTGCCCTACATTCTGGTGATGCTGCTCTCAGCTACACTGCAATGGTTAAACTTTCTGGTGCACGAGAGCGCAGGTAACCACGCGCAAAGCACGGGGTGTAAAAGGAACTCTCTTGCTGATAGCCATCTGGAGATCACAGACTTCAGCTCACTCCGACTTATTTTTAGGCACCAAGCTTCATAGTCTTTAAGGGCAAAGAGAGGGGAGTAAAAATAGGCCAATTAGTATAATTTCTAAAAAAAATTCCTTAAAGATCTTGAGCAATTGCAAAGGTGACTTTAAAATTTAAGAGGAATTAAAAACAAATGGGCTGGGTAGGAAATTTGGGGCCTCTAAGAAGAACGTTTAGCCAATAAATTGCCTTTTTTATTTGAGTATCTTTGAAGTAGCCTCCCTGGAGGGACTATCTTAAAGCTAGCTTTAGTTAGTAGCGTTGAGTTGTTAATGGCTTCCGAATGTACCTTCCCTATTTTTTAATCTTACTGTAGACTCCTACCTTCCCTGCTTGCTTTGTCGTGTTTTCAAGAGCAAACTTGAGACTGTGAAAAGTTTTGACTTTGTGTAATCAGAAAAAAGTCGCATGATGTGATTTCAGCCTTGCCATGGTCTGTTCCTGCTTTGTCACACAGGCTCGGGTCGGTTCATCTGCAGCGATGTGAATTTTAGGGAAAGATTTCAGTCCTGTCTGGAAATCTATGTGTCATCAACTCATTGGACATCTGGTTTTAATTTGCTATGTATCTGCCTGAGGGTACAGATCACCCCCAGAGTAAATAATAACACTAATGTTAATAGTAATAATAACAATATCTATAATATAGCAATAATAGATGTAAATGAAGTACGTGCTCTTCAGTTTCCAATGTGGGAGAAAACAAATTAGAAAATGAATTGCCTGGAGGTTTACATTCACAGTGCACGGATGGTTTACATTTTAAGCAACATGAAAACAGACTGCCTTCGAGGAAGACCATGAATATTTTGGGAAGATTTATTTAAACTGAAGATATGGGGAAATGTTGAAACCATGTGAACTCTATACACAATAGAAGTGCCAAATCAAGTAATTTGATTCAGCATCAACTCTAGGTTTAATCTGGTTAGTAAAATCTATATTTAAAATCAGGGATGGGCAAATATTTGCAATCTAATGGGGGAGCAAATTGTCTTCCAAAGCTGAGAGCAGATCTTTTCTAACGAAAAAAGGTTAAAAGATGATAGCTGCGTGGAATTGCACATTTGGGGGAATATTTGGACTGTCTGGTATCCCCACGTGAGTCTGTTTTGTAGAAAGCAAAATATTTCATTGAAAAGTGACAGTTTGAATACAGCTTTGACCAGGAAGTGAGAGATTAGTGAAGGCACCAGTGATCATTAATTCACTCACATTTTGTATTAATGAAGCTTTACTTTTATTCCAAGAAAGTGAACCAAGGGCAGCTCTGCTACAGCCTCCACAAGAGTCTGTTGACTGCAGCTTTCACCCAGCTGTCAGAAATGCAGGTTCAAGCTGCTCCTCCAAAGGAGATACAATTGCAAGTTGAACCTCCAGGTCTCATCTCCCGGGCCCTGACTACACGGCTGTTAAATATTCAGGCATGTGTTTTCCTTCCTCTTGTTTTTCACAGGGAGCTTTAAGAGGTCTCAAGGTCCCCTTCATGCAGACCGTGGCATAGAAACCACACAGGTAAAATTCCCACCTCACAGCCAGACAAAGAGCAGCAGTTCTTCCATAGCTACAAGTCTTTGAGAGTCACTGCACAGTGGACAACTGTTAAAGAACAAATGTCCTAGATTAGGGTGGCTGAGCATTGCCTTAGAAGATGATCAGAAAAAGTAAAACTGCATGACACAAGTTGCTGCTACGCACAGGTCTTCTCTGCTGTGGGGCACAAGCTGGTTCATGAATGAGAGCCCAAGCAGCGCTGTGAATGAACAAGTGCGACTCATTTTTTATGCAGTTTAAACCTAGATGTGTTGGCATGTAGAAGGAAAGGGAAAAATATTAAAATGTTTATTCCCACAGAACTATACGAAAGAGAACATTTAGGAAAGGAAATCAGCTCAGAGTGTGTTTAAAGAAGTGCTGACAGAACCATGGATAGTGTTCACATTTCACTGTCAAGTAAAATTACAGAGCGGGAAAGCTCTGTAATTTGAAAATTAAATTTACTCAAATGAGGATTCTGGAAGGTGGGAAATACACACTCCTGTCTCTGAGAACTGCAAGACAGTTAGGAAAACAAGTAACCAGACCATGAAATAAATTGAGTGGTCCACAATAGAAGATACTTCTCAGAAATGAAACGTGAAGCAGATGTACTAGTTATCGATGGCTAGTTACGATGGCTCACTCAGTCACACAAAGAAAGCTGCTAAGGTAACGCTGGGCGTTCTGAACTAATTTATCTTCAAGAAAAGCACAGGAGGAAAGAAATGCAAATAAGCTTGCTGTAAACCCCTATGAGAACAGGCAGTTAGCACTTGTAAAATTGTATTTATTTACTGCACTTTAAAATGTATTTATTTACTGCACTTTAAAGCTTTTGCAAAAACTTTAACAACAGACATGGAAAGACGGCTAGATCTCTTATACAGATTTTAAAGAGATTCTTGACAAGGCTCACCACAAGTTAAAAACTTCTGTGAATCTGGATTACAGTTTTGCATGTAACTAGGAGCTATGAAGAAGATAGGACCGTGGAAGAGGTTTAAAGCTCGTGGTCTCACTATGGCATGGTTCTAGAATGGAAGAATAGTTGTAGAGAAGTGCTGGAGTTATTCATGTGATGAAAACTGGAAAGAAGCAGACAGCCTTGTCAGACGAATGTATGAATGTCTCTGGGTAGATCTCATAAAATGAGGCAATTGGACAGTATTCTATGAGATTAAATTCCCTTATTTACCAATTCATTTACTCTAGAAGGTACAAATTAAACTGTGTAGCCACTCTTCTGGAATCTGAATTTCTTGTGAATGTCTGAGGGAAATGATTTAGGCACCAGTGTGGACGGCTCAGTAAAGACATCTGCTCCGATTCAATATGTAGCAGCAGTCAAAATTGTAAATTAGATGTTAGGCTGCATTAAGAAGGGAATGGCTCTAATACAGAAAATATGGTACCATTTATAAATCTGTGAAACAGACCTGGAGACCGAGAGCTTTTGTTTTGTTCTCTTGATCTCAAAAAAAAAAAACCCAGAAGTCTCAGGTGGCAACAAGGGATCATAAGAGTTACAATGAGGAAGCATTTAAAATTGTAGTCCCTGGAAAAGAGGCTGCAATTTATAAAGAGGAAAAAACAAGCGTGCAGGTAGAGGCAGAAACATACACCGTAAGGGAAGCTGAAATGAAGATCAGGTATTCTCACACTGCGCTTTTCAACAGAAGCATTTCTATGGTATTGGAAAGCAAGTCATTTCTAGTTAACAGATGCAAGCTTTAATAATTCTACTTTATGTTAGAGGTTGGCTGGAGCTGCTGACATGAGGTTGGATATTTGAAATGGTTTTGGCCATTCAGGGTTTGTAACAGGAGGCAATGTTTCAGGAAAAGTTCTGTTCTTCTCACTTTTAACACTTTTCACGTTCCTAGGGACATTTGCAAAAGGCTGATTTGTGTAAGTTCAAAAACTCATTAATTAAAAAGCCATCTTTGTGAATGCAAATGAATACATCAAAAACTCTCAGAAGTCCACACAACTAATAATTAATCTAGATTTCAAGGACTCTGACACTATTACATCACGAATAACTCCCTCATTCAAGAACGGGCATCCTTCTAGCAATTAAAAGAAAAATTTAGAAGATAATTAGACACAATCCTCATCCCAATATTTTACACAGGTATATGATTTTGTAATTAGGTCAAAGCAGGGAGGGGAAAATGGTGGTTTCTTAGAGAAGCTCCAAGAAGCAAAATTACTTCATCATAGCTTCTAATTAATCTGTTTTCCTAAAGTGTCCTTGTAACAAACCACCATTGTTAGCAAAATAGGAATCCAGGGAATAGCTTCCAGTGTAGGGATAAGCTGAGTGCAGTCTGGTATCTATCTTTGTCAAAAAGGTGCCAATGAAGTTGTTGGAAAGTTCACATGTTACAAACTCCGCAGACTGTACATGGTTTGTAAATGGTGGTGGTGGTGGTGGTGGGCCATGTAGAAAAAAGCCGATTGCACCTTACGGTCTCGTTTGCACAACAGCAGTTACAGAAAAAGCCTTGGGTGCCAAAGCAACTATGTCAAAATATACCCAAGTCCTGTCACTTCCTGAAATAATAGGGGAAGGGACAGAGTTAGCGTATTTTAATGGGCCGTCAGAGATAATAAAGAATTGCTTCATGTCACTCTGCACAGATTTAGATCTTGTGATAAAGTTTTTATGAAATGAAATCTATAACTCAAAGTGAAGCCAGATCTAGTGAAATTGCCTACCAATGGCACTTCTATGAGTTCGGGGTTTTCCTTCGGTCTGGATTATCTGTTCTTAAAACCACTTGCTGGAGTTCATGCAGTCTTATAGCGACGGTAATAACTGCAGCTGTAGCAGCAATTATATTTGCTCTAATTGACTGTATGGTCTGATGGAAGAGACAACAACCCAGGCAGGTCTCAGGAGTACTGATGTCACAGTTCTGCCACTGATTTTGTTCTGGTTTGCTCTTTGACCTTAGATGTTACATGCGAGCTAGTATTAAACAGGTGTGATTATTACCAAGTTTGTAATTCTTTAATTAATGTTTAAAAAGCCAGCTTAAAAAAAAAAAACTGATTAAGCCTGCTGGACATTCTAGAAGTCCAGAAGTTGTTATTGATTCAACAGTCCAAAGTTTTGTCACTATCCAAGCCAAGGTAACTAAACTATACATAGACAATAAAATTTCAATTAAATTTGGGTTATGTATTCACCAGAAAGAGCATTTAACTTTTAATTTTAATAATCAGAATTTTAAATAAAATGTTTCTAAGATAATTCTTTTAATATTTAAACACATGATACACATCTTACTGTGTGTAAATGTATGTTTATTGAATTCCAACATTTTATCTCTGAGGAGCTCATAAAAATTTGGAGGATAAAAATTCATTTCCTGTGCTGAAGGAACACTTTCAAAACTATATTTCACTGCATGGTCATCCTGCAGAGCATTTAAGAGACTTCAACAGAAACTTGATAGGATGCTTTTTTGTATGAACATCTCAAAAATCTGTAGGGTAACCTAGCGTGTGACAAGATTAATATTAAACCTGTTAGTGCTGAGTGTCTCATTTCCTAAGGCTAGAAGCAAAACACTTTCTGACACTTTACTGAAAAATCTTTTAAAATCTCTGTTGTGATCTGGTCTAGAATGCAGTGAGGTCAGTGAGGGGATGCTCAAGTGACTCATTGGGACTTAGTGCTTGGCAGTGAAGAGCTAAAACCTCCCAAACCTCTCCCAAGGAGACCTGAATGATCATTCTCCCTGATTAACTTTCAGAGCTGCATTTGATTGCAGGCGGTTGTGTTTATCAACTTGGAATTTTAACACAAGCTTTGGTTTTAACAAGCCTTGCAAAGCCAGAGATATACGGTAGCATCAAAGGCTTCTGCATGAATGTGGCCAAGCCACACTGATGCTAATAACCAACACATTTCATGCAGCCTGCATCCTCATACAACCTCTGTCTCTGCTCATGCTCCTGGAGGCATCACCGTTCCTATGTACTCACTGGAGCAAAAGGCTGCATGGCAGGACCAGCAAAGACACCAGCAGCACTCCTCACTAGCAGGGTATGCAAGGTTCCTTCAAGGGCTGGCATTGAAGTTGTTACAACGTGCAGAAGCCCACACTGTCACACCTGACACCAGGTCTCCATAAGCCAGCTAAGAGAGATGACAGGGATGTTCTTTCCTTGCTGCAGAACACCTTGGGTCTGCAGACACCAATGATGCAAATGTCTCCTTGCCTCTCTTCCACCTCTCTAAGCACACCCTCCAGAGCCTTCCCAGAGAGAATATGTGTAGAGCATGCTCTACCTTATGTGTTTACAAACATCTGGCAAAGATGTTTACAAACATCTGCCTAGCTAACTTTCTCACACACTTGTAAGCAAAGTAATCACTAGTCTTGGGGGGGTTTTAAGAATTAGCACTATTCCCCTAAAAAGGAGTTGCAGTTGTAATTCTAACACTATTTTCTCTACTTTCTATCCTTCTGCCCTTCATCTTTGGTGTGCCTTTAAAAGCTCCCTATCAAGTTGGATATGAAAAACTCTACCAACCTCCTGATTTTCTGCTCCTGACAGGGCAGTCCCTGTAAGAAAGCCAATCTAAAGAGGTGCAAAGATGAAGCTAGATGGACCACATATTCATGAATTGTGATGAATGTTCCTTTTGGCTACTTTCATTTTGGAGATTCCCTTTTGAAGACCATTAATGTTAAGGGGAATAACTAGAGAAACCATTGAACATCAAATGGGTTAGACTGGTGAAACCTCTTGCTCAGGACTCAGCAGGCATCCAAGGTGACAGGCTGTATAAGCGGAGATTGAAACAAATTCAAGTAAGTTTCTGGGAGTAGTAATTGTCCTGTACTTACAGCAGTTAATATAAGTAGTAGCAAACCTCCTCTGCAGAACCAAACAGCTGAAATAACAGCAATCTCCATCCCAAACACAGTCAAGTTTTACAACCCAAAGGAAAGGTAAACTCTGGAGAGGATTGCACAGACATTGTTCATGAGCACTTTTGTTTCTGTATGAGCTGCAGGAAATACCAGAGCAGCTTGAAAAGAGGAAAACATGAGACTCAGAAGAACGTTAGTGTCCAGAGAACAAGCGAACAGAGAGTGTGTTTAGGACCTGGCTGGCTCAATGAGGTGATGAAGAAGTTGTTGTTGGCTATACAAAATGTTATTGAAACCTGAGGTGTAACAGCTGTCCCTCATTTCAGATAGCTGTAAAGAAGCAGTTACAGTCACTTATGAAACTACAAATCAAGCTCAAGAAACTTGTCATCACCCAAAAAGCAAATCAAGTGCCTGGCCATTCAGGAGTATCAGTTGTGTAGGTACAAAAGGCTTGGTAGGGTGAGGAGAGAGAAGCAGAGGACAAACAGGGATGGAGCAGAAGCCAAACACAACTCCCAAAAAGAGGGAGAGATATTTGGCAGAGTTCAAGGTGTGGGTTAAGGAAGTGTCTCATTCTGTTTGATTCCGTTGTGTTCAGGAAAGTTAGAATTTATCATCCCAAAAACTATGTAAATTTCTATGGAAGATGATCCCAGTGCATTCAAGATTTCCTACTCTCTAGAAAAATCACAATTTTTAGCCGAGTGCTTGAATCTGACAGAGGAATGAAGGACGTGCCCATGTGCTCATGTTTTAAAAAAACAAAGAGTGGCTCAATTTGTGGGAAAAACAACATTTCATTGACACAGCATAAAAACCCCAACACAAAGACATGCAGAGATTAATCACACATTCTTCCATAACTGGGCCACGCTGCTATCCTCACACACCCCAGGGACAAAATCTTTTTCGTTGTGGAAAGTGATGTCCATCTTTCAGTCTCTGCAACTGTTCCTCATTGCCAATGGTTCCTTTAGGGATCATTTCCTTACTCCCTGAGAGCACATCCCCTTCTCTAGTGTGTTGTTTACCGCAAGCTCCATTTCAACACACCACAAAGTTGGTGGCAAACGTCTCCTCCTCTGATCTCTGAGATTCTGAACTCCCACTTTCACCTCCATTTACCACATTCCAAGGGCAAGATGGCTGCTGGTGACATCCCAGTTCAATGATGCTATTCTTGATCTCTTAACAAAGACAATATTCCTAACACAAACCAGGAAATTCCAAAACTATAGTTGTGGGGTTTTCGTTGTTTCCCTTTTGCAGATGCACTTACTGAGCTTGGAATTCCAAGCTGCTTAACACCAATTGCCATGGGAACTCTCCATCCTTCAAGCTAAGACCCACCAAATTCAAACTAAAACATAAACCTAACAAGGCACCACTCTACTGAACACAGAGAATACAGAAATATGAATCAGCATGATATTCTGCTCTGGGATGTTACGAAAGAACTGTAGAGACCTACAGTAAAGTTAAAGAACCACAAGTAGTTTATATCTAAAACCTCTTACTCCTCCTTGAGAAACACAAACCTGGGGAATCTGTAGAAAGAGTTCACCAAAGGTATTTTCTCATTATCAGCAGTATGCTCCATGGGAAAACCAAAACATCAATATCTCTATCCTCCCCAAGACATTATCTTCCTGAAGGTACAGAGACACAGGGACAATCTGTAGAAGATGCAAAAATGGAAACCTTGGCTCCCTGTTGCTCCCAAGTGCTCTACTTCAGCATCTCAACCAATGTCATAAAAAATGTCATGATCAAAAACTTTCGATACCTTCCATTATTTTCTCCTAGGACTCTAAGTTTGCTGTGAAACTTCGAGTGGAGTTCTGTGGGATTTGGATTAGGCACTCATGGGAAGGGCTGAGGAAAGAATAGTGTATAAGCACGAGGATGGTAGTCAGAACAGCCAGGAAATGAAATGGGGTAATGATGCACCTAATAACTTACTGAAAATTCTGCAGTAGGGAATAGAGCCAAAATCTCAGTAGACATGTGAGTCTTTATTTCAAAACAGAGCAAGAAGCCTCTTGGCAAACTTCCCAAAAGCAAGGTGTGCAGCTGAAAGCATTATTTCCAAACAATTCCATTCCAGAAGTACAGATTGAATGGAGATTATCACAGCTACCCCCAGGGCATGACTAACCAGGACTGGTGAGGTAGATCAAGCTGGTGAATTGCTCTGAAGACTGACATTTCAATAGTGTATTGTGTGATAAGGGCCAGATCCTCAGCTGGTGTTGGCAAGGGCAGCTCTAGGGACATCAATGGAGTTGTATCATTTAATGCCAGGGGAGGATCTAGCCCATGGTATGCATGCAGAGATGACTCGTAGTTTAATACCAGGTAACACAAGGCACTGTCAGAAATATTTTAAACTAATATACTGCGATAATCTAATCTTGTTGTCTCAAATACAAACCACTTCATCAACCCCAGATTAAGTCAGTATGGGCTACATCTTCCCAGCCCTTTAAGAGGAAAAATGCTGTAATTTACCATCTGGTTGTAATGTGAGGGTCACATGGAAAGAACAAAAGTCTCTGAATGTATATGATTCTATTTTAGCAGTCTTGTGAAATGGCTCTACTGTCAAGAACTATTTGTAAGAAAGGTATAATGAGGGGATATGAAGAAATAGTCACTCAGTTCAGTAAACGTACATGGTTCACAAAACAGATGAAAAGCTTTGCTGCAATACTGCTGTTGTTCACCCTCTGATGTGTTGCCATTTCTAATAGTGTTTCATTCATTTTATATCTTTCATACAAGCTTGGAAGTCAATGCCACAAGTCTGTGGCTGCTCAGGTCAAACCAGAATCCTGAGACATTTAGATTCTTGCCATTGCGCAAGGACCCCTGTCCTCCTGACTTCAGTAACTAAAACTCGGGAGTGACTTTCATGTATTAGTAGTTTACACAGATCATGGAGGGCTAAGAGTCTTTTTTCAGAAGCAAACACAAACTCACTTGTTGATGGAGAAATTCCTGTTTTGAAGACATTTTGAACAGAATATTGAAATATTTCATTTCAGACTCCTAAATGAGCCATACAGTAGCCATAAAACCACTAAAAGCTGGAAAGTGCAGTAAAATAAGCTATTATTCTGGTGTTAAACACAAAGTAATAGAGTTGCAGGGAAACACAGGTTTGGCATAGATGGTAAGAAAATGTTTCTTAACACTAATCCAAGTTTAACATAAAATTAACATCACTTATCTGTTACTTCAAACTTATCTATAACGAAATTTGTACAAATTTAAAGCAACCATGTATGACGATGGCTGTTGATAAGACTTTTAAGCAGATGACTTATTCCACCAAAGCTAACGGGTGCCCCTTGCCTGATCTCATTTGGCTTTGGGATGCTCCACTTACCTTTTAATCAAAATCTTAGTCATAATTGAGCTGTCTTGGTATTGGAAGTATTAAAGGTGTGTCAAGACAGTCTCTTACTAATCCAGGAAGGGACAGTCTTCTCTGAATCCCAGAGACACTTAATGGTTTATGGGACATGACTTTACTCTAGGTGTAATCTTTTAAATAGCAAGTAAAATTAAGGTCTGGCCATTTGTGATTATAAAAGATCATTAATTTCATTAAGAATTGAGGTGCTCAATTCCCTTGCATCTAATTGAATTGTGCTTAAGTTACATTTCTTTGTTTTTCTATTATTTCCTGCAAAAGAGTAGTTTGGTCTGATACTTAACCCGAAGATTAAATGATGAGCATAGTATCCATAAAATGGGCAGTCTCAAACACATGTACGCATCTTGCACAGGACTTGACTTAAAGTGTTCCTTTGAAATCTCTTTCTTGTTTCTCTGTAATTATACTGGCTTAAGCATGTATCATACGATACAAGGATGTATTTTGTATAGGTACATATATTCCTATATAGGTAAAATACAATTCATCAAACATTCATCATTCACGAAGAACAAAACAAGATGTCCAGAGTGGGTCCAGTCTTTGATGATCACATTCATAGATGCATCTGTTTTGTCTTAGATAATGATCATCTAAACTGAAGTGGATAGTTGCTAAGACAACAAGCTATCCAAATGTTTCTCAGCAAATATCCATGAATCTCCAATGAATAAATAAAATCTTTCATGAATTACCAACACACCTAAGTAACATGTTTGATATAATACTTCAGCTTGTTCAATTGCAAGGGGGAAAAAAGACTTTTCTTAGGCACACAAGCAAACTGTTGTGAAAGGTTTTTTGTCAAATAGTAGACTGCTACTTCTAGGAAGAAGCACTTACTCACCTTTGTTCCATTTTTTGAACCTGTAACCTTTGTAGCAATGAGTACAGTGATATATAACGGACTGATCCAGCAATCCTATCTCATGTCAATCAAAGGGACTACTTACCTGAGTCTAGACTGCTTGTTCAGGCTCTCAGTGCCACCATTTAGTAACCTGAGGAGAATGTCCTTTATATTCCATGTGAGGGAAATGTAGAGTATGTGCAGGTGTGCTCTCACAGGATGAAAAAAAGCAATAAATAACACCGACAAGATAAAGCCAGAGATAAAATTGTGAGTTCTCTTCTGATTTGTGCAGTCATTAGATATCTTAATTTTATCGTGGAAAGAGTTGAATATGTAAGTATATACAGTGATTTTAATCGGAGGTTGACCGATTGTACTGCCTTTTACCTTGACACTTTAAAAAGTGGAAGACAAATGTATACAATTATCTGCTGAATTAGTAAAAGAATTTAAACTTGAGGTTGAATCCTGGCTTGTTATGTGTTAAGATCACTTTTTTCCCTATGGTTACAAAGCCCTCTTCTTCATTTAGAGTGACTAAATCACTCACAATCAATTTGTCATCCAAATTTGAACTGCTTCCTCAGTACTGAATCTGGGGAATGAAGATGAGTTTTGATTTAATGATAACTGAATAAAAGCAGTGTGCATAGGATTTTTGATATAACTTATCCCCACTTAAAGAAATACCCTTAAAAATAACCTCTAACACCTCTCGCATGCAGGTACATCTAATTTCACAAAAATCAAAGTGAAATGCATCTATTTATTAGCACAGAGGAGTAAATCTGCATTTATTAGCAGGTAGTTGAGTAAAATGCACCCAGCTTTCTTCTGTGATAGTCTTATGCACATTTGTCGCAGTACACTTTGCCACTCAAGCTGAAGCTGGTTTCCTTCCTTCATGTATTTCCATACAAGGACTCTGTTACACCACATTTCAAGAAGGCAGTTAGGGATGTGGCAGCTGGTGTGATGCTCACGGTAAGTTTGGCACACAATACTGTTGAGACAATTGTTGCGAGTAAACACTGAAAGTAAAGGTCGGAGAAGATTTTGTGCCACTACAACAAGCCAAGTAAGGACCAAGTAGGGCTCAGTCATAAGGAGGTGATGTGGGCTCATGGCTGCTTGCACGCCCAGCATAGTTTAGGTGACACCACCTCCATGATCCCATGGCACATCTTACTCACAGAATTTTCCACAAAGGGATGTCAATTGCCAGTGGCATCCCTAAAAGTGTTAGCCAAAAAGAAAGGAGATTTTGTCATTATTTTGCAAACAAATATCTGCTTTACTTCAAATGCGTGGTGCTGACTGGAGATGGTTGTTACACAAAGTAGATCCTAGAGACTGGACTGCAGTGTGCCTGTTCAAAGCATTCATGAATCAGATTTGATTTCACCTTGCTCATTTTCCTGCTTAACTGCCTGTGATGAGGAGTGCCTCTCAGAAGCTGCTGCCTGACTCCAGCAAGTTTAATTCCTGGTGCAGTGCAGCCTGCGAATACCAGTTAGGCAACTGTTTCTCCAGCATATGACTTGGTTGCCAAGAGTTTGCAATATCTCCCCTAACTGCTTCGCTTTCCTTGGAACAGTTAATGCTGTGTTTCCAGGTATCTCATTAACTACACTCCTTTAAGGTTTGCAGATCAGAGTCCTGCTAGGCTTCACATGAAACTTCAGATTCTTCAAATATTCCACTTCCATGCCTGTTTGGATTGTGTCAGTCTTCTGGTAGCATTCAGAAGCAAATATGATTGTAATTTGGGCCTCCTTTTGTCATTGATGCATGAGAGATTTACAGGCATTAATAGGAGTTAGGATGTAAATCCCTTGCTTGACAATAGCAGAGAATAACCCTCTTCATATAGATTCTGATGACCTGCGAACTAAGGGTCAAGTGGGCCACACCACAAATTATCAGACAGCAACAGATGCCAAAGCCTTGGGAGGTGAAGAAAAGTAACAAAAACCCCTCAGGACTGTGAAATGCTCAGAGCATTTTCACAAAGATAAAGAGACAGCAGCTATTCCTGTAACTTTATTCATCATCCACAAACTATAAAGGAGGAAAACAAAGATTTCTTCTTGCCTGGCAGCAAACGTCCTTCTTCCTCCAAAAACATGCAAAAGCAGCTCCAAAATAAACAGTCATCACAACTAATTACCTACCTAATCTGAGATCTGTGCTATAAACATTGAAAGTTTCCAAGTGTGTGTTCAGTGTAAGGGAGTGTTTGGAGAGCCAAGCAGCAGAAACCACAGAGCGCGTCAAGTCTGCAAATAAATGGTGTTCTCACAGCTCTGAGACAGCCAGGTTAGTTCTCCACCCCTTTGCCTTAAGTTTGATACCTGTCTAACTCCATTGATTTCAATAGGGGTTGAATCTATACCACATCAGGTCTGTATCAGTCCTACATCAGTTGTAAATTGATCTACACCAGTTGTAAGTTAGAGGAGGATCACACCCGGTGTAATAGTTCACAGGCCTTGTGGTCTGCTTCCACATCTGTCTTCATATTATACTTTGAAATCTCGTGCTATTACTTTTGGCTGTTGGGGCTTTTTTCTGTCTCCTCACAGGTGTGCAATGGCAGAGGTACAGGGCTGAGTCACAGGACTGCAGACAGTCCACTTCAGCTTTTATTTTCTGACCACATTAGGAGCATTTTCATTGTTGGACCTGGACATTGATTTTGCCCAGAGAGTGAAAAAAAGTCCCACATCTTGCAAAAATGTCGACTGCTGTTGCTGGTGAGCTGTCTGCAGGCAAAACTTGTGATATTAAAGGAAGCCTAAACAGAAGTTATGGTGGAACTCGGGCTGTGCTGGGACAAATTGAAAAGGAGAAGCATAGGCATCACTTCAAAAAAAGTTTTTACATATGAGCACCCTCACTGGAGTGAGGAGTGTCCCCAGAATCTGCATTTTGCACAATACAACAGTAGCTAGTTCAAATTTTAACTCAGTGTGTACGCTGTTTGATCCAGACTTGTGTAAGCTGGTTGGAAGGGGCCCATCACCACCAGATTCACTGGTTGGAAGGGGCCCATCATCACCAGATTCATTCATTCACATTAATGATGCCTGAAAACAGAGCTGAAGGAACTGCAATGTTTGTATCTATCCATAATTTGTTGAAAAACTGAACATTAACGAAGCTGAAAAGACACAACACAACATTAGCTCTCATTTAGTTGAAGCTGACTTATTTGGCAGAAACTTTCCATAAAATTGCAGATGACAGGAGGGTTTTGTTCCTGAGCCGCCAGCTGGGCAGTGAAACTCAGTAATATTTGCTATGGGTATCCAAACTCTTTTCTTTGAGCTTGCAAGCCCCTGTGCAGGGAGTTTGAACAATGTGACCCCACAAGATGTCTTTTCCTCTCAAATGCCAAGCCCGCAATACTATTTACTCAGGCTTGGTTTTGAGACTGTTTTGTCAACCCCAAAACAAACACCTTTTTTTCAGGCTACATTAAAGAAAACATTAATTAAAAGATCATAATCATTGCTCCCCTTTTCCCATGGAACCCTCTGACAGGAGATTGTGCCTACCCTTCATGTAATTTATGCAGGTAACTGAGGGGACACCTATCTTGCCTGGTTGTTGCGTAGAATCAACCTGGATGACGAGCCAGCAGTGACACCAGTCTGGGACGGGGCAGAGGTACAAACCAATAAGAATACACCACGGGGAATAATGGTGAGAAAAACAATGAGGATCCAGGAGCAAGCCCTGCGTGATGGAAAACCCTTCATGAGGTTTTTAAAGAGAAAAAGAGTGCATCTCGTTAAATCTGTTTGCAGACATCTATACAACAACTGAAGATGTCATCTTCCATTTCATTTCAACCTTTTTGTTCTCTAGGCTGGCATCAGCCTTGTTTTCCCTGCAGACGCTCTTGCAAACAAGATGCCAGATCTCAAGGGGCTTTCTGGTTTAGAACAAAATTTACAAATAAATGAAGTACTGTAAAATATTTCAGTGGAAGGGAAATGAATAAATTACTGTGTCTCTGACCTTCTACTGGCTTTTTGTTTGTATTTATTCAGAGATTAGCAGCAGGGGAAGCTGGAAATGATTCTGTGCAGCCATTCTATTTCACGCGAGATAATGCACATTTAAAATTATGCCATCATCTTTCTTGTACTAATGTGAGGTTAATTGAAAGGGCTATTTTTTTTTCTTCTGCTTTTAAAAGGGATTTTTAAAGATCTGCACTGAGTTGATGGTGTTCCTGGAAACGTGAACGTCAGATTTCATTTTTCAAAGTACGTAAGTCCTGTGGTTGCCCTGGAAAACGTGCTGGTAGTCCATGTTGCATCTGAATCAACAGTGGGCTTTTGTGTGGTGGTAGAAGGTCTTCAAGCTGGAAGAGTTTTTACGAAGGTGTTTCATATGTGGTGCATATTTACAGTCACTGTGGAAAAGGCAGCAGGAGTAGCTAGCGAATCACTGTCAGCTCTGTGTGCAATAACATGGAAGTTCAAAAACTGCTGGCCACGTTTGCTTAGCCAATTTGGGTACAACCTGAAACAATATTGTTTCCATGCAGTTTGACAGAAACAGACGTGTGGCTGTGCAGACATAATGTATTTGTGAACATGACTTTGGCTCTTTCTTTATCCTCAAGAAAGGAAACAAATTTCGGGTCATGAAAACTGTGTAGAAGTCCCTTTCCAAAGCAAATCCAAAGTATTTGAAGCCATCACTACAAACACCTGTATTTTGAACATGGGAGAGTTCCGGGAATTCCATGGAAGTCCCATAAGACACAGACACTTGTTTTCCATGGAATAACATCCACCGACTTCTGTAGATTTTGAACCAAACCTTATATTCAGCACAGTGTAAATAGCAGCAGCATCATGCATGAGGACCCTATTCATTTCCAGTGACATATCGACACCAGTCAGTATTAGTTTACTGGACTACTGTTTAGAAATAAGCCAGGTTGGAATTCTCATCTGAATACCTCTACATGTGCATGGGTACAAAAATCACAGTCATAGAATCATTAGGGATTGGAAGGGACCTTGAAAAATCATCTAGTCCAATCCCCCTGCCACAGCAGGATCACCTA
>JAOXOE010000602.1:28795377-28825106 GCA_028565055.1 Phoeniculus purpureus | reverse complement strand
GTTCTGGATCCTTCACTGGTTTAAGAGGAAAACATGGCATTAGGAATCAGTTTGTTTTGTTTTTTTTTTTAAGTTTACTTTGCACTTCCAGTGTTCTCTCTTCTAAAAGCCCCATGTGTCTGACTATTCCCTGCTTATGAGTATACATGTACTTCTGGCTGCTGCAATCCAAGTCCTCTACAGTATAAATCTGGGAAACCTCAGCAAAACGTTAACCTGATCACTCTGATTAGTTGCAAGCTGGGGTGTGAATGAGCAGTCTGATATGAACAGTGTTTTGTTATAAGTGGCTAAAGAAATTGCATGGTGAAGTATTTATGGTTGTATCTGTGACTTGTTCGTTCACATGTGCTCCATGGTTGTCCTCTGGGAATGACAGGAGAAAGAACAGGAGGGCAATGTCCTTTGGCTTCTGTAGAACAATTTTACAAAGACTAGATATTTCCTTCCCCTGCAGCCTCTAGTCTAGATGAGGAGATGGCTGTGAAGGACCTGGGATCATAGTGACAAAAATATATGTACTGAAAGAGTTTACTTTTCAGTTTATTCTTTTGTGTGCCTCTTCTGCCATAGATTTATCACTATGATATCGCATCACACCAGATTTTCAGGTTCTCAAGGAAATGAGCAGTTGGGAAGATAAAAAAAAAATCGGTTTTGAAATTTTCTTGTGTGTGTCTTTCTACTCTGAGTCTTCTGCTGCTGCTTTTGTCCCTTAGATCCTGTTAGACCACAGGAACTACTTAGGAAAAAGCACATGAGTAACAAGCCAACTTCTGCTCCTTAGAAACTGTTTATTCCTGATGAAGGACCACATTAGCTCTGCCATATAACCTTGCTATGTCCTTTGTGGTGATAGTCTGAGAAGACAATTTGCGATGTTTTAAGGAAAGCAACCACAGATATGGTCTGCACAACTAAGTACTATCTTCTGGTTGGAGATGGATTTAGATTATTCATTTGTACAGCGTCAACCTCATATTGAAACTCGCATTGCAAGGAAGAGATCAGAGCAAAGGAACAGTAAATTTATTTCAGCACGTGCATATCTCTCAATTCACTCTGTTCAAGTGCTTGCTGATAGGTTGAGCAACGCCCAGACCCAGTTTGGCCCAGTTGCCTTTTTTTTTAATTAATTTATTTTGCCAAAATTCTGTTCTAGTCCATATCCTGTTTTTATTGTGAACAACCCCTCACATGCTTGGGCTCCCTTGTGATATAAAATTCAATATTTCAGATGTCTAGTCAAGACTGTCATCAAATTAAACATGATGCTGAGATATTCATACTGTTGTGTTCACTGATTTAGATCAGTGAAGGAAATGCACAGGTTGCAGGAGCTATCGGAGAATACAGAAGTGGCCACTATTATTGGGCTAGAAAAATTACACAGAGCAAATCTGAATGACACTTGTGTTGTGGCTGTTTGTGTGCGAGGAGAGCATGCAAGATCAACAAGGCTGATCTATTTCCCACATGGTGATTACCAAGTTTTCCAGCTACTAGAGCAAGAGGGTTTAGATTGTGTTAAATTGGGGTTTTTTAATTGTTTTTTTTTACTTAAAACATCTCATTTAGCTATAAACTTGCTTTTACACAATTCTTATTTTCTTGGTGTGGACAACGAGATCAATGATGAGGAAGGGCTGACAAGGCTCAGTTATTGGCTATAAGGGACCTACTATCTTGGCCTTTGACTTTAGTTAATTATGATTCTTATCTGTGAGCATTAGTTTACTTTAAGGAATGCCCTGATTTTGTATCAGAAGTAATAGCCATGCAACTCATAAGTAGTTAATGAACAAATCTAACTAATAAAAGTGTCATCATTATTAATTTTTTCTATATAAAGGCAACAAATAAGAAGTGTACTTGAGTTTTCTTATAAAAGAGCTCCATTTTCCTTTCTGAAAGCCTCTAACCCTAATGGCAGTCATGGAAGATAAGAAGAAAAGATGAGATACAAACACTGAAAATTATAATGTAGTGAACTTAACCTTGAGTGCCTTCTTGTGTTAGTGAATTCTGTGTTTGGGACTGCCAAGCATGCAGGATGAGTCATCTAACTTCTGAAATGTTTAGCTTTCTAGGATGAATTGTCTTCTCGTATCCAAAACTGGGTTGATCAAGACGTGAGGCTGAGGATTAGCGTTTGTTCACTCTTCTATTGGTAATGTTTTCGTATTAAATATTTGAGTTGGGAGGTCAGGCAGGAGGTTTCCTGGTCTTTTGCCAGGAAATAACAATTTGTTGGAACTGAACATTTCTGCAGAAAGCTTCTAACATGACAAAAGAATTCTTTTACTCAAAAAAGTATTTACACACCCCTCATCCCCACTACAAAATAATTGGTGTCCTGTTGGTTTAGACAAGACGTAGCTGTGCCTGCCAGAGGCGTCTGTTCTGCATAGACCAAAGGCTGGACTTAGGAGTTTGATAGACAGTGTCCAAAGCACCTTTGAGCTAAATTATATTGAATTGTGCGCAAAACAGATCTTATAGTAGAGAATTCTTCAAATATTGCAAACTTGTAGCTGGTTTTTGGAAATATCTTTACTTTCAGCCAAATGGGCTTGAGAGTTCCCATCAATCAGTTCTTTCTGTTCTGTGTCTGCACAAAGTGCAGATGTGTGCCTCAGAAATTCATTGCTGCTGGCAAAGATTTCCCTTAGGGGTTCAGCTCAGATTCAAGAGTAAAGGTGAGCTCCTAAGAGCTTCTTGGAAGTTCTAGCTATTCATTGTTGGTGTCATCATTAGATGCTATTTCTAATATTCATTTTGTTCTGCTTTCTTATACTGATATCTTAGCCTTGCAAAATCCAGCTTCTCAATCACATGACATGAACTATCAGATTACACAACCCATTAAAAATGTCTTATCTTTTAGTGCTCTTTTTCCATTGTTCTTCATACACATCTTAATTCATATGCGCTCTATTCTTCGTGTGGCTTGAAACATTTTCATTAGCCAAAACCATCAGCTGAAATCTGCTTCTGTCTGCTCATATTTGGGAAACAAGGGAAATATTTGCTTCTTCTCATGGTGTAAACTGTTTGTTCTTCACCTTGTGATGATTTCAAAAAAGTACATGAAGAATAATAATATTCTTATGACATTGCCACACTTTTAGCCTTCTCACAGACCTCAGCATAATCAAAACTGTCTCTTATCTCAGTGTGTGGACTCATTGTCTCTTCATAGTATCTGTGAATGATACTTTTGCAGGGAAACCTTTAAATTGCCTTTTTAAATGATTGAACTTTGCCCTTTGAATAGCTTCTAAATGACAGCTGGCACCCCGATAGGGGGTGTAGGCTCTTCTGCTCTTTGTTACAGTATGAGGTACTTTGTGTGAAAGGTTAACATAAGCTGTCTTAAAATTGTACTTGATTTTCTTGATATATTTTGCAATTTTTCTATATTTAGACTATTTATCTTTATTTCCTCTATGATGGACCTGGCTTTAAAACACTCAAACCCCCCTACCAGTTCTTCAATGATCTATAATATCATTTTAAATCCTAACAAAAATATAAACTATGAAAAGTTTAAGTAGTTGAAAACAAGATATTTCTGTAATTTTGTTGATGTACCTATCTCAGATAGAAATTCTGTCTGTTACTATATTTCCAGAGGAGATCTTTCTGCATGCACCATTTTGTAAACTTGGAACTGAGGGCTCAGTACAGTGCAGGAAACAATTTTTAAAGACCTGTTGGTGAGCTCTTGCTGCAGACTTGCTCTCACACCTGAGGTAGCTTGTTGAATATCCACCAGGAGTTACTGTAGCCTGGCCCAGACATGACTGCAAAGTCATATTAATGTCTGTGTCTGCCTCTGAGCTTTGAAAGAACATCTGAAATCCCATCCGAGCTGAGGAAAAAAAAAGATTTGTGATGTGGTTCTCCTCTAAAATATTTTTTTAATTTGAAAATTTAATTGAATCAAAACAGGCATTGTCTGGGGAAAGCGGTTTGCGTTGTCATTGTTCCAGCGTATATGAAACTGTCCACCAAGGATAAAGGAATTATCTCGTTGGATCTTTGAAAGACAGCAGTTTTGAAGACTTTATAGCTTAATTTCTCCAAAGCTTGTAAGTAAATATTGAGTTATCGAAACCTTGGTAGCATTCAACGTAACTGAATATAGCAGAACTGCGTGCGACCTGCACACCAAAGAATGAGTGACTGAACTGAGCAATCTGTGCTACCACAGATACCAGGCTGAGCAACCAGTCACAACTTGAATGCAGTTTTTGGTTAAGGAAGACACAGTTAAGGAAGGCCTGCAGTTTCTTAGTCTGAAAGCTCTCAGTTACTTGCCATGTTTTCCGTACTGGGGCTCCTGAAACAGCTTGTGGCACAGGGGTTGATTGATGGAGTCTGATCAGCACTTGAATACAGTGGCACTAGAAGAGAGGCTTGAAATCGGGAAATTTATTGACTGCAGTGAGAATAGGAAGTTATAAAGCCCTGCAAGAGAGGAGAGATTGTCTAAAGATAATAAGTATGCTTCTGTTCTGTAATACATCTCTTGAGCAAGTAGGTGCTCTCTCTGGAAATCACTTGCCTCAGCAAAAGATGGGCCTAAAAGTTGTTGTCTTTGCCTGATACAGAAAGTGAAATATAGATTAAGGTTCTGAACCCACTTGTGTGCATTGGGATTGTATCCAGGGCTGGCAAACGCATGCAACAGCTGACCTTTCTACTGCTTTTATGAAGATTGTTGCTGGTGGACTCCTGCCACAAGAAAATAGAGAAGTGGTTTGTAAAAGATCTTGCTTAGACTTGACAAGTTTGCTGAGCGTTTCTTCCTCAAATTAGAATGAAAGAAAGTCTACCTTAGACTTCAGCTTTCTCAGCTGACACATCTTTGGCTGCAGAGTTGAAAATGTTTCAACATCTCTGTGAATTTCAGCAGATATTTGGGTTCACTTTTAAATGTGCCTGATGTCAGCACAGTGTAGCTGAAAGCCAAAACTCCCTGCCAAGAAAGAAATGTGTCCTATATCAATCATCATGTACTTAGCAGCCTGAGTCCTGTCTGAACCAATGACTTTACTAACTTTATTCCCATATCTGGGTTACTACTTTTTGATCCCATAAAGAGGGTGATTGCAAGACATAGCCTAAAATATCTAAAATGATCAAAAATAGAACTACATGGAAACTATCCTTTTAGGTGGGTGTATTTTTCCTTGTTTTTACAAGAACATGAGTTTTTCTCTATAGTAAAATTCCAACCTGGAACAAATTATGAAGGGACAACTCTCAATGGGCATAAATCAGCATAGCAATGTCAATTTACAAGGATTTGAACTCTTGGGGTTTTGTTTTTTTTTTTGCTTGACTTGAAAATTTACCACTTTCATGGAAAAATATCTTTCTTACTAGGAACAGTTTTCATACATGCTGTGATCAAGAGGTTGGGATTTGGGGGGTTTTTCCATCCTCTCCTTTCATTGTTACCACAAAAAAAGCTGATCCTGTAAATAGGTTTACACAGCTTTAATGAAGAATGACCTGATTTCTGCAAGGATACACGTGAGGCTTTGTTGTTCCATAGTTTCCACTAAGCATGACATGTCTGGAATGCTTTATGATGACTGCATCATCAAAGTACTAGGGGGTAAAAAAACCTGGAGGAACCTCTGAGTCTGCGTATTGACTTGCTCTACCATTTTATTGGGTTAGTCATCATTATAAATCAAATTCTAGCTCATAGTTTGATGATGCTGTTAAATTACCTAGGTGCCACCCCTGAGTACTGCCAGTGCTTCAAGTCTTGGATGCTTTGTAATAAAATGAGGGGGATGTTTTACTTCTAAAGCAAAGTTGGCCCTGGAACAGGACAAGGATTTCCTGAGGTTTTGCAGCTATATCTTGCAGAGCCTCGTGCTCACAGATTGACTTCATGCAACTTCCTCCAAGCCCTGTGTTTCTCCTCCCTCAGCTCTGCATGTTGTGGCATCCAGTCTGGGGAAGAAGGATCTGCCAGTGATTAGCACAAAACTGCCAAGCTACCTTTACAAAAACAAGATCGTTTTCCTCTGAGTATTGCAAACGAAAACTTTCCCTCTTTAAGGAACGTGAAAATGCTGCAAATGCTCAGTACTGGTGGTAAACTATTGGAAGCAGCCAGAGCTGCTCATTCACATGTCACCAAGTCTGTTGCCTAAAGGAAAGGCTCCTTCTCTTTAAATTATAGATAAGCCATACATTTGGAGCAGGCACTTCTGAATATTTTCAGATACTCACAGATGCTTTACAACCCAGAGACAGAGCCTTTTCCAGAGAAGGTGTGTTGTTAGAAATGCAATATGCTCAGCAGTGTGTGTATATTCACATAGGCTTCTGCAGCTTATCTGTCTGTAAGTTTGTCTATCCAGACTGAACAAGTCTCGTCCTTTAAGTCCTGAAGTCTTTTCATCTGAATCACAAGTGGGAAAATAAATGAACTCTCTCTTGGTATTGAATGTTTTAAAACTCATTCTCTAACACAGAACTTTGCTATAAAAGAAGTGTCAGACAGGTGGGGTTAGCTGAAGTTCAGAGCAAATCTGCCCATGACAAACAAGCTTCAGAGAATGTCACCATTAAGAGATTTCCATGACTGGCAACTATTTCAATGTAAGTGTTAGAAGAAAGGCAATGTCCTCCCTATGCCCAAGATAGGTATCAAGCAAAGAAGAACCTGCTGGCACTCTCATAGCAGCTATGACCTGCGTGCAGTGAAATTGAGCAACATCAATAATCTTGGAGATGAAACTCAGTAAAGGGAAGGGTATACCGGAGTGTCAAACACTTGTTTTAAATCAGAAGCAGCCACTAAGCTTTTGAGTTCAGAACCAGTTCTGCAGACAATGCCAAGGCTTGCTGCAGAAGCAGAGTTTAGAAGAGGGGAAGATCCTCTTTTTCATTCAAGCAGGCTTGACTTTTGTGCTGTTGGAAAAAGAAGAAAAGGACCATGATTACTGTGGACTGCTAATGAATTTTTGAATTAAAATTTCCAGTAGTTGTTATTGTTCTCATAAATCTTACCTGTAAGAAACATTGCTTGGAGCCAAATTGTTTCAAAATTCCTAATTCATCCTTTTTATTAGGGGAAGACTAGACTTTTGGTCAGGTCCCATGTCAGTGTGACTCAGAGTACCTCTATTCAAGCTAAAGGCATTGTGTGGATTAATATATGCTGGGAAACCAAATTACAGTTTAGAAGTCATGGAACAATTTCTCTGTTGGCTCTTCCAGAAACATTTCTTCCTCCTTCATCCATCTTTCCACCACAGTTTGCAAGTACGTATGGGAAAGAGAGGATAAATCAGAAACTTCTGTTGACTCAAATAATGCATCTTCTATTTTTAGACCTCCAAAGTTGCATGTTTTGTGAACAGAGATTTTTGTTAGGTGTAATTAAATTAATTTGCAAGGAAATTACTAATTTCATTGACAGCTAGAGGTCCTCCCAATGCATGATTCATCAGAACTCCACCTCAGCCCTAGCCCACAGGGATAACTAACTCCTTTGGTGAGAAGATAATTTCATTTTAATTCTCATGCAGTCATTGGACAACTTCAATGCAAATGCCAGCTATCAATCTTTATGAGTGAATTATTGTTCTCACTATTTGGGTGTGGTGGAGTAAAAGATGTCATACTTTAGTACCTATAAAGCTTTTTGGATATGGTTTTGTGCGTAAGGCATAATAAACATAGAAATCATACTTTATGACTTACACAAAAAATATATTAAAACAACCAAAATTAAAGACTTTGAATAGCATGGGGAATTTTTTTTGATAAAAGACATGAAGATTTATTTTTCTCAGCAACTCTATTCAAATTAGAATTGGGTTGGGTTGGGTTTTTTTCTGTAACTATTTTCCTGTGTTAGCAAATTATTATTTTTGGTCTATCTGCTTCTCTATGCCTAGAAGCAAATATGGGAAAAAAAAAGACCAACTTTCAGTACTTGCATGTAATGTTGTATCAGACAGATAAATCTCAGCTTCAGAAATACTGGAGAATTCAAGGGAAGGGTTGGTGCAAAATAAATGAAGGCTCAAACTTTAAGGGGCCCTTCAGACTGTATTGCACTGCAAAGTCCTCATGTTGCTGTCAGCATACTTGGTGATTTTGCTAGCGTATAAAATGTACTCGACAGTCCTAATAATGATAATTATAGTTCTAAATTTGCCAGTGATTTACCTAGGCAGACATGTACACCCAAATGGAGCTCCATAAATTTTAATAGGGCTCCATGTAGGTTTGGAAGAAGCAGTGGGAGGTTGGCATAGACAACTGTTGTATGACCCTCACTCTGAGTGGATTATAGGTACTACTGCATGCGCTTAGTGCCTGTATGCATTCATGGGCCCAGAGTGAAGTACTCTGAATGGTGCTGTTTTTCCAAAAACTGCTTGGAGATAATTCTGTTTTAATACTGTACAGATGTGATTTAATTTCTTACTTTGATTCTTTCAAAATGGAAGATGAGAGGCAGCACATTTTTGTTGGTTTATTATTCCAGGTTTTTTTGGGTTTTTTGAAGTGAGACAAGAACATCTTGTCTACGGACTGCATGTACATCTTTTAACAAAGTATTTAGTATGGAAAATATTGTTACCCTTTCAATTCTGGATTCCAAAAATTAACTCTTGCTCATGTAAATGGTAGCACAGAACTCAGACACAACATATTGGTATAAGGATTGTTTAGGAATAATCTTTGCTTCTTTTCCTTTTTCTCTGAGATTCTTGCTGTGTTTCAGAATCCCAAAGTTCTACTCATTTTGTTTCTGAGCTGTAGACTGGTTTTGGACTATGACACTTCAAAACTTCCATGTAGGAGTATCTTTGAATGTGGTCTTTGGGGGTCTTCTCCATCATTAATGGATGTAAACCAACAAAGCAGTACATTGGATTACTGTTTCATATTGATCATGAATTTATAAAATAGATTGATGATCTATTAACGTGCATGAATAGTATAACAGATCACTTTTAAAATAACGGAATAATTTCCAAATACAGCCTTCATTCTGTTCTGAAACACTGTTTATGAATAAGAGAACTTATTCATCAGTAGGAAATAATGTGGAAGTATTTTTTTGAAAATGTCTTCCTTTTCGAAACATAAATCAGAAACAATGCTAAGTGTGAAGTGATTCTAACATTCACTTTTAATCATATCTGGAAGTCTGATATGCAGGGAAACAAGTACTTGCTTTTGCTACATTTCATTACCAGTTTGTATTAGTGTAAATCAAAAAGAAATGGCAATGCCACTACTGCAGTGAAGTTTCTTTGAGTATTTGTACATTAGTTTTCTCACAACTTGTTCTGTATTAATTTATAAACATAAGATGAGTAATTTTTTACATGTCTGGTTGTATTCTGGAGACTGTGTTCAGTGTTTCCTGATTTTACTTGTTAAAGCATGGAAACTCTGCAGAATTACCCACTTCTTTGTCTGCTGGCCTGTGAAGTAATTAGCTGTGCAGCTTGACTAATTAATTTTTTCTTTTAATGAAAAGCTTACAGACTACAAACCAAGTATTTCTGAAAGTAATAGTCTTATACTGAATTTATAAATATGAATGGAAAATTTGCTGAATTAGGTAAGATCAAGGAAAAGGAGGGATTTGAAATGTAAACCTTATAATAAGGTATTATTGCCCTATGATCTGTGTAAGAATACAAGCCTGTAAAATCACAGGCAAAACCAAAGACTAGTTTGATTTGGGGAAAAACACAAATAAACATTTAATTCATACACCTTAAAAATACCAACACAAAGATGTACAGAGATTAATCGCATATTCTTAGCTAACTGGGCTGAGCTGCTACCTCGTTGGGAAAAGCCTCTCAGGGAGAAGAAACCTCTATCAGTTCTTTTCCTTGTGGAAACAAGATGTCTATTTTGTAGTCTGTTCATCCATTCCTCAGTATCAGTGGTTAATTTGCCAGGTCTCTGTTCCATGTGTTCCAAGCCAGTCTTCCACTTCCAATGTGCCAATTCCTACAGGCCAGGAACCAGGAAAGGAAAAACTCTCTGCTTTTCAGCAAACAATGGGTTGCAGGCAAAAGCTTTCCTCCACTGATCTCTGATAGTCTACTCTCTCTCTATTCACCACTTTCCAAGGGCAAGATGGCTGCCACATCCAGCCCAGTGACACATGCTCCTCTCTGACAAAAGACCAGATGATGAGTTATTTCTTTCTCACCAGAAGCAGGGAACAAGAAATGGGAAGTTCCAAACTAGTTGCACCAGTTTGCAGTCACCTATCGGCCAAGCTGAAACTAAGGGAGAGCTTGGAATTCCAAGCCCCTTTATCGCAGGTTGCCATAGTAACTCTCAAAACCCTCAGGCCAAGAAACCCACCAAATTCAAACTCCATTTCCACAATCTGTTTTATTCAGATGAATTAATAATATTCTTTCTGTTTCCCAAAATAACATTTTGTATTACATTCTTCATAGTATATAAATAGATTTCTTTAAATACAACTTTGAAGTAGAATTTTTGAAGCCATCCATTATGTCTCATCTAGAAAATTAGCAGACACCTGGAAATAGCTAACATTTCTCAATGCCTGTACGTAGTGTGGTTTAGCTATCATTTTGTTTTGCAGCCCTGAACTGTGTACTATTACTACTAAATATGTATGTGTGTTGATAGACCAGGAAGCTGTAGTACCTCAGCAAACAAAAATAGGCAGTCTTATGAGCTTCAGAACAAATCAATCTTCTGTTCCTATGATTTTTATGGTTGCCGGTTTTGTTTGGAAATTTTCCCCACTATTCAGGCATTTCCTCCCACTGTGAACTCAAAAGGACTGAAGTTTTTCATGAGTTGGGTAACTTATGCATCTCAACTCTCTAGGGAGTGATTTATTGTAATGATGCCTGTAGGAATCTGATTAGAAAGTATGGAATTACTGTGCAGTGGTCAAACAGATTCAGAAGCGGCCATTGGGTTGAAAAATTACAAGGAGGGGTAAAGTCAGGTAGATGTTTCTATTGCGTTTACTTCTTTAGGAAATTAAGCTAAAAATGTCCACAGGGATACAAGAAATACTATATAAGCTTTGATCCCTTTATCTGCATTAAAGACTATTTCCTTCTATATGTGATTCCTCTGATAATGACATGTCTGGTTTAGCTCTTTGCTGTTTCTCTGAGCATGCGTATCTGCTCAAAAGTATCCTGAAAGAACCCAAACATTTACTTCAGTTTACAAAATGTTATTTTATTGCTTTTGGTTTTGCTCTAATAAGAAAATATTTTTATAAACTGGAACCACTAAGGGAAAGATGAGTATCATGAAAAATTTGAAGCAAATCTCAAACATGTGCAATTAAGCACCACTCATAACTCATATTAAACACTCTGCAATTTTTAAAAAAAAAGAAGTAATATTTCAGAAGTACTAAGCATTATGCTTAAACCACAGATTCTGTAAAAAATGGACTGCGTAAGCTATTAGCAACTGTACGCGTCATAAACACCTTAGGCAAGAAAATCAGATCCTGATGCCAAATGCAGCTCCATCAGTCTACATGGAGCTACACTTCTGCAATTTTATAAGATAAATGTCTGTGCTGTTCTATGTGATGAAACTACAGCTTGGGTGAATCCTCTTATTTTTCACCAGTGATTTAATAAAGGCAAGCTCAATATAAATATTGAAAGGCTGCTACTATTAAAAATACTCTTTTCCCTAGTAACTGAAATGTGTGAGAGCTTTGTCTTTTCATATTGATTGTTCCAAAAGATAAAAGTTAAGATTTGTCTATACAAGAAGTGGGTATATTTACTAACTAGTGGGCTCTAAGCATTTTCTGTAACATACTGTACTCTCTATTGCGTTTGCTGAGAAAAGCTTTGTTGAGCCACGTATTATCCTAGTTACTACGAACTTCAAAATCCATTTTAATCTCAGCTGAAACAGCTAGTGAATGCTTGTCTCCTACCACTTGGTAGAGATTACACTGTAATAGAGGAGAAATGTTGCAAACTATATTCCCCTGCACCTACGTCCCTGACACCCATCACTGTGGTAACACAATAAAAGAGCTGTATTTAATTATTTTTCCAGAACTCATAAGTTTGGAAGAGATAGGGTATTTATGAGCCCCATTTGTGCTCTCTAATCCACAAGACACCAGAAGATACAAACATAAAACAGTGTCTATTGGAACTGACCCATTCTGCCTCTTAAAAAAATGTTTGTCTTTTCTCCAAATAAAATCCTTAGCATTAATTTAATCATTCAAAAAAAAAAAAACCAAACCAAAACCCATTATTATGAAAATAATGAGCGATGAAAATGTAATCAAGACAGACGATTAATAGTCACAGAAATGTCGTTTATACAACAGTTTAAAAAAAATCTCCTATGCTGCTCTTCTGTGTTCATGGAATAAACCTACTTTAATTATTTCCTGTTCCAGCTTTCCTCTGTTTCCTTGGTTTTAGGAGGAGTTTACCTAGCAAAAACCAATGCTGCTCATTTCCTCAGTGGATTAACTGGGCAATGATGAAACAGAAGCTTCTGTCTGCTTCATTCTTTACACAACCTGGTGTTAAAGAGTGACCTTTCACCCTCAGAGATTTTAAGGATTAAGGATGCTTTTAAGTCTCGGTCTGGTTACTAATCCACCACTTTCACTTGATGTTAAATAAGCACTTCCTGATTTACCCTTTAAATCCTGTAAACATAATAAAACAGAGTTTAACCTTTACCTTAGGATTTTACCACTGTCTTATGCTCTGTCAAATAAACCTTTATAAGAAGCAGGGAAGAGAAAACTAATAAGCCATAGCCTGATTTTTTTTTTAGTATTTTTTCTCTTTTTTTTACCTTGGGATAGGTAACAAAACATTACAATATTTTTAATATATTCAGGTCAAACAATTGTTATGGTGTATTTGGGTCCTTACAGTGTGCAAATAATGGAATTTTTAAAAGGCATTTATAGGCTATTTGAGATAACGAAATAGATGTTTCTTCTGCTTTCAGACTGCTGTGAGTGAACGATACTGGAAGGAGTTGAAATGGAAATATATTGAGGGAGATTTCATAATCCAAGGCTTTGCAACTTTCAAGAATATCATTTAGCCTCCAGCCATTGCTTTGTACAGTCAGGCTCCCATCTGGTGTAAATTGCGTGTAAACTCCATTTGCAGCCCAGGGACTATCTTGACTTACACCAGTCATGGATTTGACCCCACAGAATTAGCTTTTTGCTCTGTTTTTCTCTTTAGGAAAATAGCATCTGTGCTGAGGAAATATTCTTTCATAGCTATTTCCAGTGCCTGTATTTAATAGAACAGAGTTATCACTACTCCCAGTCAGAATATTTCTGTCACGGCTGCAAAGGGTGTCTCCTTAGCGTTTATTTATACATATATAACTTCTAGCCTGTATAAGTAACTCAACACAAGGTTGAGGTGGGTGGGACCAACTGAAAGCCCCTGCCTGTATGACAGCTCCAAGGGCTAGAAACTGAGGACAAGAATACCCAGAGAATCAGGTCTGGAAATGCCTTCTTGAAATCATTGCAGCCACCAGTGAGTATGTGTCATGAGGTTTGTTTTCAACAAACATCCAAAATACTTCATTTCAAAAATTCCGAGCTCTGTTACATTAGACTTTCTGTTCTTGAATCTCAGAGTTGATAGCAATAAGTAGAGAAAAATTATCCTGTGATAAGAAGTCAATTCCCTCTTCCGAGGCCCTAAGTCATGGCCCTTATTAACAAAGGAATACAGTTATCTATCTGAATGGGGACCTTGCTTAGCTTTTGATATATTTTTGGGAATATTTACTTTAATTAAATTGAATATCTGCCTTGTATCTTGCAAATATCTGATTGTCTCTGCATCAGCTGTTGCCTAAGAGGAAATACAGACAAAGTAATCATTTATACATGCATGATTTTCTTACAGCAATCATCAATCCCTTTTGTTTTCTGCCTTAATAACATAAACTATCCTGTTTCCTCCAAGTTTTCTAATCCTGCTCACAGTAGTGCAAATGATTCAAAAGTGCAACTTCTCCTCAGTGGATCTGAGGGACATGTTACCTGAGCTAGAGAGGATATCTTGTCAAAACAAATTCTGATGTTTTAAAGCCTCTGAATAATGTTAGGATATAATGCCGGGGCAACCAACTTCCCTGGTGTCTGCTGGGGATAAATCTGTGATAACTGGAGTTCACAAGTGTTTTGAATTCATGGAGTTCAGAGTATTTGCAACATCCTTAGAAAATTATGGAGCTGGGTAGGGCTGCTTTTGAGACTTTTATGGTTCCCAGAATGGCCTGCTGTCTTAAGAGACATCTGTAATATTGGACTACAGTTTGTTTGGAGGCAAAATCCCTGTTAAGTGCACTAGGGACCGTGGCAGTGTATGCTAACAACAAACAGAGAAAAAGAGAAAAATGTAAACAAAGAAAATTTTATTTCTGGTCTTCACTGAAATTTGGGAAAGAGGGTGAACTGGAGAAAGTCCTTTTGTTTTACAAGTTTTCCATCCACAATAGACACTGGCAATGCCTGTTCATGTGTCTTATGCCAAAGTGGTCTTGTGAAACACTGCCAGTGGGAATAAAACCAGTGTGAAAATACGACTGAGAACATCTTAAAACTAGAAGAGCCTTCGCTTTGAAATAACCTCTCACAGACACTGAAGACCTGAGTAGTTCACAACAGTGTGAAAAACATTCCTTCCCATGAAACAGAATTTAACCAAATTGAGTAACGGACTCTTGGCACAACCCCATGAGACTGATGGGTGCTGAATGGTGATGAATTTCATCTCTTTGTTAAATGAAAGTAGTCGGCTTTCCACATGGCAGAGACAAGTGTAACAGATCATCCACTTTTCTTCATCTATAGGTCCCAGCCTTTAATGAGGGATGTAAGGATGAAATGGAATCAAATAATGGTTGTGGTTATGATCAGTCTATGGGCACGCTGGTGTCATGTTCTTTGATAGTTAACTGACTCTTCCTGACAGGTGGTGTAGGTATCTTTTATTTCATTTTAAACAAAAACACCTTCACAGGAGAATACTTGTGGAAATCCTGACAAGATAGTATTGCTCCACTTAGCAGAAAAGGAAGCTCTACACCGTTGTTCAAAGTCTGAACTCTTCCTTACTCCCCTAGAGTCACCCAAAGCCTTTTCTCTACTTAAAAATGTCTGACAACATATAACTTAGTTGCTGTCTGCATTCTACCAGAAAAAGAACCACCTTTGCGTCACACTGTAAATATTTATGGCAGTTTTCATCATGAAGCTGATCTCGGCTTCTGATTCTATATGAAAAGAAATTTGAATTATTTCTGCTCTTCTATAGAAACCCAAGACTTTCCAAATCCTTCATCTGAATTCAAAAAGCGACATCCATAAGTTTTTTGTGACACGGGGTATTGCTATATGCTTTGGAGTGTCTCACAAGCAATGGAAACCCAGAAGAGTTAGGAAGAGGGAATGGATTTAGTGTTGAACTGAAGAGTTTGCTGGGTTTTTTCTTTTTTGTTCTGTTCCTACAGCTTTTTTTCCTTGTGCTATTGCTTTTGTACTTCTTAATATCTTGAAAATGGCTTACATGTGACTCACAGTAATTTATGACTCGAGTATAGTTCATTATTATCACTGCTTGCTCCACTCTTCTGAATGAAAATTATTTTAGCATAGATTTTTATATCTAGATTCTAGAATAACATAGGAGAGTTGATACCTGAGTCTGTAATGCACTGTTTGTTAATGTGTTTTATGACTAAGAATTCCCTACCTCTTGGGTTCCTGTTATAATGAAAAGTTCTAGGTTTTATTAATTATAACTGTTGGTGAATTATGCAAAGAGCTGGTGTAATTCTTGTCTTTACGCTGTTCTTTATGCTGACCACTGCAGGATGAGGTGATGTGTCTAATGTCAGTAGATCAGTGGGGGATAGGTGTGAAACACTGACCTCTGATTCCTCTACTCAACTGATTAACAGATGCTATAACACCTAAAATTCTTGTTCTGTTGCTGGGGTTGCCTGCAGAAGACAATCAAGGAAGAGGCAAGACTAGAGAAACTAGAGAATGGGGAAGAGTAGGACTGGACCACTAATGGAGAAGAGGCCAAGGATGGAGGGATAGGGGTTTGCTGCTGAGCTTGAGCAGGAGATACCATAAAGCTACCTTGGGGCCAGGTAGGCTGGGCTCACATGGGAGCAAGAAGCTACTACAGAAGTGCAGAGTGCTCTAGTTACAATCTGCTCTGTCCTACCAACATCAATCATTTTCAGCATTTTTAATGAGTTTATAAACAAAAAGAAGCAGCAGCAATGGCTGAAAAAGCACATTTTGCATTTCTCTGCAACTCTGCAGTGAACATAGAACCAAATGCATTTCCAGTGTGTATATGCAAAGTATGACGGTACCAAATACATGCAAGAAAAGATCTTAATCAAAGGAGTTACACAGATTTCATGCAGTTACTTTTCTTTTGGTATTCCATTATTATCATTAAATCAGCAAGAAGACAAAGGGCCCTCTCGCACCACAATTTGCACAGAGTTATGCTCAATTTACATCCAAATAAGCAGTAGAAAGGATTCAGAGGGTAGAGAAAATCAAGGAAAGGTTTTAATTTTAAGTGGACTTTATCTCAGCCAACAACAACAGAAAGAAAGAAGTGAATATAAATTATGTTTAATTTTTTTTTAATATATGGGCCTGACACATGTAGTATTACACTGCATTACTTAGCATCTCTTAAACAAAATAAAACCTTTTACTGAGCAGTTATCATCTAGACAGGTTATGGCATTTGTAGAGTAATTAGCAACTGTAAAATATGACTAAACAAATCATTATTTTTAACTAAAAAAGTAGGCGCCTACATTCTTACGTATAAAACTTTTTTTATAAGCTCTACATGGACAGGGAGTATTTTACAACAGAGCTTAAGACTGAGAAAATACTAATCAGGATTTTAAATGTCTGTAGTCATAGTCCTGTAAATTTTCTTGAAAATGAAATTAATAGCTTCCAAAGAGGTACATAACCAGAGAGGTGATGCAATGGTGCCAGTAGGAAAGAATGGGCTGATGAGAGAGCTACTGGGAGGTCTCAGGTGCTGTGGTAGTCATCCAATGCACACGAGAGAGACTGGCCAACTACTGCAGTCTCGGTCTGTTCAAAGACAATGACTGCAAGTGCTGCAGAATGGAGAAGGGACATTCAACTTCACATTGATGTAAAATAAATACCAGTTACATAAGGCTAAGCTTTTTTAACTAGAATTAAAGGATACTTTTTAATGAGAGTGCACTCCTGATTTTGTTTGCACCTCACCAACTCTAAGAGTGCAGCAGTTTCAGTATCTAGGAGTTGGGTTTTCCCAAGGATTACTCTCTGTGCCTCTTAACGAAGCACTCTGGATTGCTCACCTGGCTTCCCTTTAAATTTACACATCCTAAAAATGACTTCAGCGTCAACCCACTGGAGTTGATCTAGGTTCCCTCAAGTCTCATGGAACTTAGCTCATGTTCATCAAGAGCTTCTCTGAGTTGCAAGTCAGTGAGCTGTGAAATGCTTGTGGTTTGATGATTCACAGAACTCTCACCGTGAGCCTTAATTAATCAATCTTTGCAAGGAATTTGAAATCCTTAGATGAAAGGCTCTGTTACTGCAAAACACTCTTATTACAATGGCCGCCACTTGTATTCATGGGGACCTCACATTTACCATTCTTTTGTGCACCATCACGATTGCTTCCCTTTTATGTTGAAAGAGGAATGGCTGTGCAAATATTTCTCATGCTGGTGGTTTAAAAGAAACTACACTTGAAAAGCAGCACAACTTTCCCTACAGCCATATTTCCCCAAGCTGTGATGCTGGCAGGCTGCAGACATTAAATGATCAACACTAGGATGGGAAAACAAGCAATGATGCTAATAATTAAGAAAATAATTTGAATCCAGATCCTTCCGCCATGGTGTCCTCCCTCACAGAACACTAGGAGCCCACAAACTGTCCATATGTACCACTCCAGCATGAATTAAAGCAAAAAACTGCTCACTCTCAGTAACCCCTTTCTTAGTTCTTTGCACGGTAAAATCATTGATTTAACATACCACCATGAAAGAAATCTAGCCCAAAGCATGTAAAATCTGCATCCTACGCATGGGTGTGTCAGTTCATGTGTCTGAAGAACAGAAGGGAAGGGAGGGGTGCGAAGGATGCTGTTGGAGTTGTGCTGTCTTTGTGCCAGATGTGGTTTTAATTTTCCCACACATGAGGTACTTTCCTTGGCTTGCTTGTTCACAGCTCTCAGTTTCACAGATAGATCCATTTCTCCTGGTACTTAGACCAAAGTGTTTTTCAATCATCATGTGTGTTCTTATTCAAAAAGGAATAATTTCTCCAAAACAACTTACACAAGTGTTTAGAATTCTGCACTGAAGTTTGACTCTTTATGTTTGCCTTTTATTTTTTGATATAGAAATATAGTATTCATGGTACAGATCAAGAAGATTGAGATAACTGACTCATGCACAGTCTGGAGTGTCATATCCGATGCATTCAGTCTCTGAAGTGGAGAATTCTTTCTTCCTCTTTTGCAGAACTATGTAAACCATGTAGGAGTGGAATGTAAAATTGGTATTGTATTGTTCGTGCAATATAATTATCAAGTTTTCTTCCCAGGTAGCCCATATGCTAAGATAGAATTTATCCTTCAGTCTGATTTTATCTTGACCTGATTTGCCAAACTTCTTGGAATTCTAGGTTGGCTTTGGAGTTGAAAACCAATCTCCAGGTATAAGGCTTGCCTTTTAGAATCTGTGTTTAAAAGTAGCTGGTGAACATAATGAGAAATTGCGTAGATCCAAGTCTTGTATTTCTGGTAAGTGATGACTACTGATTGTGTTAAAAAAAAAATCAAACCTTAAAAGACATGTAAAAGATTGGCAGAAGCATGGTGCTTACTGCAATTCTCTATACACCAATTGAAGTGCTAGCTCAAGGACATGCTACTGCACTCTGCTCAAAATCAACATCCTGAAATCTGTTGCAAAATACCACAGAGAAAGCTCACAATATCGATCTTGCAGTAGATGTAAACTTCTGTCTTCAGCAGCACACACATGTAGAGGAAGTCTTGTCTATACAACACTTGAACATAATAATCTTTTCCACTGACTCTATCTTCTGATATTTTCAACTTGGCTTCTTTCCCATCTAGGTTGATCACTCAATTCTGATTATGTCTCAAAGGTTTCTGTAGACATAAATTTTGCACACTGTATGCGATCTGAGATCAACTTAGAGTAGTTGAAGTTTATGGAGTTATGTTTTATTATTTAGGCTGCCTGTGTAACTGGTTGTGCCCAAACTACTAATTTAATCTGGTGATATGTGTCTAAAACCTCAGAAGCAACAGACAAATGTTTCTTGGCTGATCCCTGTGCTGGAGATCGAGCAGAAGGAGGACCACCCATGTAACTTCCATATTGAAGCAGTGAAGAGCTTGGGAAGCCCCAAACCACAGTGGCTTCAGTTTCAATGCTCTTTACTGAAGCTTTAAATGACCAGGTCATGTTCTATCTCCTTGGCAGCTGACACCTGTATCCCACTAGCAGAGAAGAAAACTGGAGGAACTCCACTATATGGTTGTTCCTACCCTGCTAAGTTCCTTTCACGGGCTTAGAGAACTTCAGTGCCTTATTAAAAAAAAAGGAAAAGAGGAAAACTTTGTTTAATGGAAATAATTTATTTCCTTTAAAAGTACTTGGGAATCTTATCAATGCTTACAGATAGCTAAAGGGCAGGGGTCAGGAAGATGGGACCAGACTCTTCTCAGTGGTGCCTAGGAACAGGACAAGAGGCAATGGGTACAAACTGGAACACAGAAAGTTCCATCTGAACATAAGGAAAAACTTCTTTATTTTAAGGGTAACAGAACACTAAAACAGGCTGCCCAGATTTATTAAGTTTTCTTTCCTGCAGAGATTCAAAACTTGTCTGGATGTGATCTTTCATGATATTTTTTAGGTGATCCTGCTCTGTCAGAGAAGTTGGACTAGATGATCTCCAACACCTACCATTTTGTGATCCTGTGATCCTGATCACTAGCCAGCCATAAGGCCTCTACCAATAACTTGCACAGATTCAGGAGTCTCTTCATATAATAAACATACAATTCTTTTAGTTCTTTGTTCCTTGTGCATTTAACCTCCATTCTGAACTGACCATATTTTTTATTAATCATTTCACACTGATCATATTTATTTTAACACCCAATATTTGTTTTCAAAACAGTAGTTTTACTTATTTTTTTATTTAGAATTACAATGGCATTGCAATGTCTGAACATTGCACTTACTAGGAATTTCTCAACGCAACAGAAGAGACAGCAGGCTAGTATCTCTCATAACTCTTGCTTCCATCTAGTGCATTTATGAATTATTACCTTAGTTTCTCAAAGTTCAGTAAAAAATTGATTAATTTAATTAAACAACACTGTCCCAAAGCCAAGCAGCTCAGATGTTCGGTTTTTATTAAACAGTAATTTCATTCACACTTTCAAATTACACTTTGTTCAAAGGTCTCATGAAAAGAAATTTTTTTTTCCTTGTCCTTCTAAAATAAATGTTGAGAGGATTCAGCCTCTAAAGAGCTCATAGAATTTGAGATAGAAATAATCCAAAAGGATTTCCATAGTGATAGGAATATAGTCCAGGCTATACTTCAAGGAAATGGCATAAAAGCAAATGTTAGAGAAGTTAGATTAATAAGTAATAATTTTCTCTGACAATAAAATCAAGTGGAATAGACTAGACATGAGTGGAATGCATAAGTCTTTGCTTTAAAAATGGGCTGGGGCAAGCAGCATATGGTCAGGTGTTGCACAGGATTCACACTTCAATTTTGGTTCAGCCCCACAAAAAAATGTGGTTGCTTATTGTTTGGAAAGGCAGTAGAGTGTATTACTCTGCTTGGAAACACAAGATCTACAGCAAAAGACAATAAACAAACACAAATAGTTAAGAGGTTGAAAGTAAGAGCCTAAGAGACCAGAAATCTACAAAGAAAGAAAAATAGTGGGTTTACTTTACTGATACTGAGTTTTGTTTAGCTGTATAAATTGACACACAAATATTTTTATGACTGCATTTATTCTTCATAACAATATGAATGAGCCACTGAATAATAACAAAGTCCCTTGTGACTGCAGAAGAAGGGTGATTAAATTATAATCACATTGGATTAATTAATCTATAATATTTGTTCTTTATATGAAAGAGGAAAATCAGCCTTCAACATAAAGGTTATGTACTCATGAGGTCTGTGTCTTAATAAAGAAAAAGCTTTGGGAAAAAGCTTGACAAGCCCTGCAGATATGATATGTTGTAAATGTAGACAGAAGGTTATTACTGATATAAAATACATTCAATGTAATTATCAGCCACAACAAATAATCAGAGATATGATAATGAATAATTAACGTTCTTATTTTTCTGTAGTAATGTGTCTAATAGATAAGTGCACAACATTGAATTAATTTATTATGCTATAGCATTTTAGTAATGAAAACTGTATCGTCAAAATATCTCTTCAGTGGTAATGCAAGATATCAGCTTAAATAGCTGATAAGGCTTATTCCATTGTCTTCCCCACCCAATCACACCAAAGATGCCCCGAAAGCAAGCAACTAGCAAGAGAAACTATAATAATCTTGAAAGAAAATCATAATAAAAATATAAAATGTAAGACCTGATCCTCTAGTCCTACCAAATTTAAAAATGCAGATTCTTTTCAAGAAGCACCCTTAATGTACTAAATGTATTAACATCTCGAACTTGTACACCTTTTATTTTTGTTTCATTTTTGCTGTTGTTTTCTTTGGACTAACAAATTCTATCTTTAATCCTTTTTGAATAAAACACCAGTTGCAAACTGTAAAGAATTAGTGTGTCAAAATCACCTGTGTTCTGAAAGAGAGAGAGAGGATTTATATAGGATATATGTAGATTTTGATTACCTAAACCCAAACATTTATATATTGGAAGGATATACTTAAAGACTGAAAATGAACTTCATTTAATGTAGAGTGGCTTTATAGATACTGCTTCTAAATAACAACAGATACTAAATGGATTATGCTTTCTAACCTGTGGGTAAAAAAAGCATTAATTTTATCATGTTGCATAGAAGAAAGTAATCTGCACAAGTGTCATTTCTAAAACCCTGGAGCTCTGAGCAGGCATGGCCCCTACTTTTGAAGCTCAAAGTGTGATTATTTTTCTTTAACTTTCTAATAAAACCTGAACTGTAATCAGACACCTAAAAGCCCTTGGACCTCAGCTTAGTTCAGTCTTGTAGTCTGTAGTTTAGGCTTATCCCTGACTAATACTTGTGATTAATGACGGTGTGTGTTACAGAGCGTTGCTCGCGCTGATAATATTGTATTAAGTGAAGCTTTGTGTTTCAAAATAATTTTTTTCTTCTACTGTACTTAGGGACCACAGGTAGAGAAAGACAGTCTGTGTCCTGGGAGTGTGAAGCATAAATCACAAGAGAAATTTAAGGGGTTAAAAGAAACGTATGGGCTTTTACTGTTCAGTCAAAAAGAAGTCACAAAATGACACAGAATACTTCCTATGACAGGCACCAACCCCTGAGGTCATGGCTGAAGTGAGACAGAGGCAAAAGGTTTGAGCAGCACTGTCCTGTCCTTCAGCAGTCAGCTGAGGTCCTAAAGTGGGAAAAGCAACTCTTGGTATTTCACATCTGAAAGGGGCTGCAAACACCAATGTGTATCTCGGTTTCATGTCACTCTTCTCTTATCTGCTGTAAGGATGTGTGTGAGGATGAAAGGAGGCTGCAGGAACACATACAGTAATGGAGGTGCACACTCCAGGCAAAACCAGAGGAAGATGAGGAGAGTATTGAAATGCTTTGTTTTGATATGGTTCGTAGGCTTGCAGGTGCAACAGACTAGTTAATCCTATGTGCTATAAATTTCACCAGTAGTTCTCATCAAGAAAAGTAGTTGTTTTAAAGATCATTTGGATGAGGTGTTGAGGGATATGGTTTAGGGGTGAACTTGTAAGGTAGAGTAGATGGCTGGACTCGATGATTCCAAGGGTCTTTTCCAATTAGAGTGATTCTGTGATTGTTGCACTTCTTCAGTGTATTATAGAGATAAAAATGCACTGAAATGGTCTGCTGCAGGCTCAGTGTCACCAGCACACAGACCTGTTCCTGATATTGTAGCAGGCATGCTGCTTCAGATGTGTCTGAAGACCAACAACTTAGTGGTCGTGTTCTTGCTAAAAATACAATTCGTGGTAGAGATATTAATATATTTAAGCAAGAGTTTCAGAGATACTTTTGGTGTGATGTCAAAATTACCCCAGGGATTAATGACTCAAGGAGTCACTTTAGACCACACTGGTGGGTAAACTGTCAATGGTGAGACCCACTTTGAGGAGAGTGATATAGGCTGTAGGGTCTTCAGGTTGTAAACTTACACCCTTTAAATGGCTAAAATTAAGGACACCTATTTTGAGGAAATACCATTGTGGAGTCTGCTCAGGTAGTATTCAGACACTCTGCTGTCTTCAGTCCATATCACTCCTCAGAGCTCCCGGGCTGTTTTTTCTTATGAACAGCTCCGTCAGTTTCTCTTTCTGAGCAATATTTTAGCATTTCTCTTTTTTTTTTTCTTTTTCTCCAAGGTCTGCTTATTAAATTATTATGCAACTGTGATACTAAATCTTATCTTTTGACTATAGCGCACAGAAGAGGCAGATAAGACTTGAGGGGAGGGATGAGCCATTTATCTATCAGTAGGCTGTGAGAAGCCAGAGAAAGTGAAAAGAGGAAGATGATGCTTTTGATGAATATTTGTAGGTGCTCAAGATGCTGCACTAAATGGCTTTTCTATTTTCTGTACGGGAGTGTACTTGTATGTCTGAAAACAAAAGATTTTTACAAGACTCTAAATCAAATCTGAAGTTAAGAAAAAAGAAAAAAAAAAAGATTTATAACTCTGCCTCCAGCAATTTACTATTCCCTGCTAGCCAAATTCATCTCCCGTTTACTTTATTGAATGAGGTGTAGTTCTCAGTAGGAAAATTTTTGGTCATCTTATTGGACGATATCATCAGCAACAGCCTGAGGTAGTCTGCAGAAAGTAATTTTGGGCCCTGTCTTCCACCTGTATGCCTGTACCTGGTGAAGTGCTGTGCCCCAGGTGCAAAGAGGGTAGAAACAGACACCAGAGATTTTTTTTTAAATTTGCTTTCAAATGGGAAGTAAAATCAATAGACTATCGAGCTCACTTTTAATATCACTTCAGCAGTGGCTGGTGCTTTCCTGATAAGTGGTGATCACAGAATCACTCTGGTTGGAAAAGACCCTTGGGATCGAGACCAACCATCTACCCTACCTTACACATTCATCCCTAAAACAGACCCCTCAACTCCTCATCCAAATGATCTTTAAACACATCCAGGGATGGTGACTCAGCCACCTCCCTGTGAAGCCCATTCCAGAGCCTGAAAACCCTTTCTGTGAAAAATTGATGTGCTAATTGATTTGATTATCAAAGAGGCTAATGACCCAGTCTATGTTGGAAAGCAAAGCAGTTCCTAATTCAGATGGTCGTGGGGTGGAGTGGGTCCATGTACAAAGTGAATGTTTTCATTCCTGTGGGCATGAAAATGCCTTAGACTGAGATGTTCTCACTGAGGTATACAGAGCATGAACATTGGTATTGCTGTCAGTGCTCGTGGCAGGTGCAAGTCCTTTCTGTGCTGAAGGGGACCCTCCTGGGGCAAAAAGTAAAATTTAATTTTGTTATTACTGGCAATGTAATTTTTTTTCCTTTTTTTAATTCACGTAGAGCAAGGATTTTAAAATAAGGTTTGACATTTAGTTCTTGTTAAAAAGTGGTTGTTGAAGCCAATCTGATTTTGAGGAAAGACTCAATTCCCTGCTTAAAAGAGGTCTTTAAAAAAATATGCAGATTTATGCTTTGGAAACTCTTGACTATTTTTCTATCTTTTCTCAAAGACTAAATTTTTAAAAAACTAAACTACTCCTGTCATCAGGCTAATGGCAGTGTCCCATACCCCCTCTAAGTCTAGTTATTATCAGTCAGCTAATTCAGTGTTTAATTATACTCACAGGGGAGAGGGACTTCTTCAGTGTGTGATTCATTAGCCCTTATGAATGGAAAGTTCTCCATCTTGGTAGATAACCAATAAGCAAATGTTATTGATTGATGTCCAACATCAAATAAGGATAATACGTATCACAATTTAGGGCATGAACGTCGCATTCAAGAGAAGCTTCACAACCATCCGTTAATGAGTTTCTAATCTTTGGTTCACTTGCTAATGCCAGCTGTGGTCTTGATCATTACAGCTCCCTCGTCATCACAGAATGACTCTGCCTTATCTTGCCTACAATAATACAGGCTGACTACAAGCAAATCTTAATAGTATGGAATGTATAAAGAAGATGAATTTTAGTGGAAGTTAAAGAAATTACAAGAATAGAGGGTGACAAAACTACAAACAGCTATAGGAAATGTTCGTGTGAGAATAAAGAGGGAATTTTTCCTATTACTGAAACTTCTTCATGTCTCTTTCCAAATAAGAGTTGATCTTCTAAGGAGATACTTGGGCAAGTTACCCACTGGACTGCTCAAAAAAAGTACAGAATGATCAATAAAAGTTCATCAATCCATAGGTGGTAATTACCAACATATGCAGTCGCATCTCATGATGTGTAAAGCATCTACTAAACTCAGAAGTCTGTTTTCCTCCTCTGCCTGTGTCTGAATATACCTGACCTCTAAATCCAAGCCTGTAATCCTGAATCCTCCTGTTCAACTACCATTGAACTCTACAAGCTTGGCAGCTCATCCACTCAGATTTAAACTCTTTGCAGCAATTACAGGTTTGCTTCCCTCATATAGTCACTACTGCATGTTGTTTTTTTTTTCTTGGAAGCTTAAGTTAAAATTTAGCTGCTGGAAAAGCAATGTTGCTTTGAAACCTCTCAGGCAGGTGGGAGAATTTCCTCTTTCACATCTTGTTTCTTGTACAAAGGTTTAACATCTTCTCTGGGTGCTCTTTAAAGGTGTATGCTCTCTTCTTTTACATCCTTGTTCCCTATGTAAAAGGAATTTACTTCTTTGATACGATGTCCCATGTAGATGGAAGCTGGTGGAGGTAAATGCCTAAAAACAGAAGCTAATCTGTTTACACTGAAGTCTTTAATAATTTTGTGCTTTTCAGGAGTGTAGCATTTATCCATGTATGGAAGGAATAAAAAACTGAAGTGCTCAGCTTAAAAACAAGAAAAATTAGAAGAGGAGCCAGCTACTGATCTGTAAGTCCATAAGTAAATGGAATAGGATTTTTGGACATGGACTTTAAAGTCAAGTGTTCACAGTCAATAAGCAGTTGTCTTGACTTTTAGACCATTTCAATCCATTCAATTTGCTTTACAGCAAATAGAAAGTATCACAGCTATTAGGCTGAGGACATCTGTGTTCAAGGTAAAACCAGATGACTCTTCATATTGAAACTTGCCATTAGTTGTCTAAATAATAGAATTCCTACAATTTCCCCCAGCCAGGGGGAGTCCAAAGCAGTCCAAAACTTTTTCCAGCACAGCTTTTGCCAAACTGATTTCTTCATGTTTTCATTCTTAGAATGGAAAGATTTGTCTGCAGCATGTTTTCTTGGATGAGTGATGGACTTTCTGGCCCAAGCACTGGATCTAGTTATCTTTGTGAACTCATTGTGTTGTACTTTCATTAAAAGTCTGCAGCAAGTAGTTTATGTAGATTTACACCCTCATCCTTTTATTCCTGAAGAGTTGATTTTTAAAAGCTGTCTTGGGACTCTGCTAATGTGTTTGTGGAGTTCGATCCTTTGGCAGGCTTTTTGTCTGTGACAGAGAAAACCACCCCACTATCTGGCACAAATGGCAAATGATGCCCAGGGGATGCCCAGCAATGGCAAAGCAGGAGAAATAGAGCAGAGCAGGGCTGGCAGAGCTACTGCACAGACTCTAGGCACCAGTTGTTCACCATATGCCTGGGACTCACCCATGAGCTTTCTCTCCATCTTCACTGAAAAGTACAAAATTTGAACTGTCCTGTAGTCCTTTCTTAATTCTATCTTGCTTTTATATCTATACTGTTTCATTCTGTATTTCACTCTGTGCCCACCGTTATGGTATTAGAGCTCTCAGTCCCTTGTAATATATCCCAACAAATGCCAGGTTCCCCTGTGGCAATGTCCTTCACCGAATTTCTTACTGTTCTCTCAGTATCTGCAGCACATAAAAAAGAACAACTAATACAGTCTTATCGCATTAAAAGAACAAGTAGAATGTGGAAATATATTAGAGAACAAAATTAAAAATTTCTTCACACTTTTCTGTAGATCTGTGCTTCTACATCTTGAACACTGAATACTGTATTTGAGAGACCATAAAGCTGAAATTGGTAAGGCTTCTGAAGGAAGATGAGAAGCACAGAAGATAAGCAATGTGTTCCTTACACCAGGGAGCTTCTGGCTGAGATATTGGAGAGGATAGAAAATGAGGATATAAATTTTTGCAGGCTGTATCTGCATTTTCCTATTCATTTCAGAGTGGAGATATTTTGAAAAGGATGTTCTGGTTGTCTCCATTTACCACCTGTGAAGTAGGTTGTCAAAGCAGTTTTGGTACAAGTATTTGAACGGTGAAATTGGTCTACAAGCTCATACATAAACCTCACCACAGCACATTTCTCTACTGTGGATCTAATAGAAAAATCACCTTAAGTGTTTACTACAAGGAAATTAGCTATTGATAAGGATTGAACAGAGGTGGCATTTTTCAATTTCTATTATTATAAATTCCAGTTCCACTCCTCTTCACCAAATTATTTCCTTTAGAGACAATAGAAGCTCACAGAAGTGACTTTTCTGCTCCAAGACAGAAGCCTCAGTCTCCTGTATTCACTCCAAAACCTTGAATGGGAAGGGAAGCTCTGTAACATCGACTACCCTGGGACTGCCCTTCTGAATTAATAAGTATAAGGTACTAGATTACGTGGGTGTACAGTCACAGTGCAAAAACACAGTGAAAACCCCAACTAATACACAGTTCTAACCTCTGCTAGTAGAGCACATTGACACGAGAAATGAGGTACAGCCCAGAGCCTCATCTGATCATGTCTGCAGAGAAGGTGGGACCAGAACATTGAAAGGATACAAGCAGTAAGCAGTAATATGAGGCTAAAGAAGGTGATGACAGTGATATGCTTATAATTAACACGCCGTCCCCTTTCACTGTGACCAGACTCTGTTTGGACATATAAAACGTGAGATTTTGTGCACAAAATGTTGATGTCTAAAGCCTGGTTTATGAGGCACTGAACAAAACACTACATAAATGTAGGCTACATGGTGCATTGTTCCAAGTAATTTCTCTACAGAGGTTAGATTAACCAGGCATTTCATTCATTCCCATATCCTTTGCCATGAAACACTGGCATTAAAAACTTGTGCTTTTCAATGGTGAAAGCATTCTGTTATTTAACAGTACCTGGGAAACTTGAACTCAGTTCAAGAAGGACACAGCTGTCAGAGAGAGTTCAGCACAAAGCCACAAAGATGATAAAGGGAGCAGAACAACTCCCTTATGAAGAAAGGTTGAGGGAGCTAGGTCTCTTTAGCTTGGAGAAAAGGAGACTGAGGGGTGATTTCATTAATGTTGATAAATATATGAAGGGTGGGTGTCAGAAGGATGGAGTCAGGCTCTTCTCAATGTCATCTAATGATAGGACAAGGGGAAATGGATGTGAGCTGGAACACAGGAGTTTCCACATAAATATGAGAAAGAGCTTCTTCACAGTGAGGGTGACAGAGCACTGGAATGGGCTGCCCAGGACGGTTGTGGAGTCTCCTTCTCTGGAGACGTTTAAAACCCACCTGGACATGTTCCTGTGCAACTTGGTCTAGGTGATCCTGCTGTGGCAGGGCGAGTGGACTAGATGATCTTTTGAGGTCCCTTCCAATCTCTAATGATTCTATGATTCTACTGTTAATCCCTTTTTCACACAGACTTTCACAAACCATGCTATATTTTAGTCATCACTTTAATTACATTCATTGCTAGTCATAAACATCTCTATATGAACTGGCTAGATGTACCAAGTTCCAGAAGGGCATGGAACTGCTGGACAGAGTCCAGAGCAGAGCCACAGAGATGATGGAAGGGAATATAACATCTCCCTGATGAGGAAAGGCTGAGGGAGCTGGGTCTGTTGAGCTTGGAGAAAAGGACACTGAGAGGTGAGCTCATGAATGTTGACCAATATGTGAAGGGAGAGTGTCAGGAGGATGGAGCCAGGCTCTGCTCAGTGGCATCTAATGATCAGACAAGGGGCAGTGGGTGTGAGCTGCAACACAGGAGGTGCCACATCAATCTGAGAAGGAACTTCTTCCCAGTGCGGGTGACAGCACTGGAAGGGGCCGCCCAGGGGGGTTGAGGAGTCTCCTTCTCTGGAGATGTCTCCAACCCACCTGGCCATGTTCCTGTGCAACTGGATCTAGCTGTGGCGGGGGGATTGGACTGGCTGATCTTTGGAGGTCCCTTCCAATCCCTAACATTCTGCAATGTATCCCTACTCTTTAAACTTCCTTCATTT
>JAOXOE010000602.1:28742153-28795277 GCA_028565055.1 Phoeniculus purpureus | reverse complement strand
AACAGGATGTTTTCTTTCCTTCATAAAAGCACAAACCTGTAATTCTGAAAATTCTACTAATTTTCAAACCACAATAGCCTGGTATTTAGCGCTCCGAGCCCACTGCAGACTCAACTGTTACTGCTAACACTTCATGTGCACACAGTGTGCAGCAGTTCATGGGGCAGCTGGCTGCAGTTGCTTAAAACTCATTTTCTTCACCCTAACCCCTGCACTGCTTTCAGGAGGCTGATCCCCTCGGTTTTTCAAAGCTGCTCAGTGGCTTCCTGAATTGATACCAACCCCAAAGGTCAGCACATCCCAGCTGGGCTGATGTTCATACCCAGCCTGCGATTTTTTTTCCCTTTCTTCCATATCTGCTTTCCTTCAGTCCTGAGAAGAAAAGTTTGCAGACTGGAGGCACCTGACTTCAGGAGCTGCTGTTAGTGTCAAGCGATCTCCACTGTGATAGCTAAAACTAATTTTACGCTGTGTTTTACTAACTGTGTGATAGACCCACACTGTTCTATACTGGAGCACTATGACATGTGCAGACATAAATTTCAAGTATCTTCAACTAACTAGCCCAAAGCAACCTCAGAGACTTTACGTTACCATGCCACTCACGTAAAGTGGCTGCTATGTTGTCCTATAAGGGCATTGGTACAGCCCCATTGACTTTGTTCTTTAGTTCGTCACCTCAATGCCAGTCCATTTGGACTCCTGCATGGCAAAGGCTTTCGACACATTTCTCCTTTCTTCTTAAATACTTTGAAGCTTGCCAAGGTTGTGGACTGAGCTGTTCATCAAACAGAATATTCAAGGGATTTTAGCTTTGCAGATCTCCACAGAAAGCCTTCCCTTCTTGCTAAGCAGTTGCAGAGCTTCTGCTCAGCCCTACCAACAGCAGCATCACATAGTAACTGAGGTGCTTCACTGGGAATAAGGGCTACTGCTCGCTAATATCACTTCAAAAGTGATTGAAAAAAAAAATTTAAATAGCAAAAGATATAAAGCTGGTGTCCCCTGGGAGAATTACATTCCAGTCTAAGCAAGTCATTTGAGTCCTGAAAAGAGGAAGAGAAAGAAGTCAGCAAAGGACACTTATTAACTTATTACTAACTCTTCTGCATTTTTTTATTAACTTGACCGCATTTAACCTGCCATCACTCACTGCCTAGGAAATGAAGGCTGGTACAGTCTTGTAACACAGATGGATTCTGACACTAGCCACAGTGTTAGTGAGATCCTCAGATAGGAAGACATCTAGGTACCTAATTTGTCATGAGGTCTAACTTCCCTGAAATCATTTAGCTAACTCAGTAACTAGAGACCAGTAGTTCAGCTGGTTATGACAAACACACGGAGCTATTGTGCTCTTTGTTTAATGCACACTTGACTGTCCGTATGCTGTGCTCGTGTGCAGACACACATTCTGGAGAAAAGCAGCCCCAATTTTCCATACCATCTAAGGAACTCAATTGGTAGAACTGTGTGACAAATCAGAGCAGATTAAAGTCAAGCTGGTCAAATTCTGCCATACTGACATTTGCACATAAAACCAGTGGCATTGCTTGGGTCCACAAAACAGAAGAATTTGGATGACAGTCACAATGCTCAGATGAAAGAAGGAAGAACTCCCCAGTGTTAAAGACTAGGGAAGACTCATTTCTGAGCAGAATGAGGCTGGCTGGCTGCTGGGGCTTTTCTGCTCTGGTGAGGTTGTAATTACAGCCTCTCAAAGCTTGCGTGACATTCCTAATTTGAGAGAAAATGGGACACTGGTATCTATAAGAACACTCAGGGTCAGGATTTTGATTATAGATATATCAGCAAATCAAACCTGTAAGTATTGAAACTATTTAGTATCTTTATATATGTAATTACAGAAATTGTCTAAAAACAAAAGGTGAGAAGATATAAATGTTAGCTATTAAGAAAAACATAAACACATTGGTCAGATTTAAAGGTATCTGAAAGTCAAGTTGGCCATCAAGCTGTGGCATGAGATTATGAAATCAAACTTCTTCAACGCTTTTCAAGTAACAATTTTCTTTCCCAAACATATCCTACCTACAGAGGAGTCTTTGTATATTAGACAGTGCCCCCCCCACTAAAGATACAAATTCTGTGATTTACTTTATTTCTTTTATCTTTGTCTCATGAAAAGACTCAGTTCTTTGCCTTACAACTGTGGTCACTGAGTGACTTCCCTGACTTTCGGGAATCTGTATGTGATATGTTAGCATAAAGTGAGGCTAACATGCCATAAAAGCCCATTGCAAATAGTTATTCACTTATGATTTGTGTCAGCTTGTGTGGAGAACATCTTGCTCCTTGGCACAGAGTAAGTGTCACTATATACAGTGTCCTGTCGACATCAACCCAGAGGGGTGTCTTTCACTTACAGTTCTTGGTGAATCTGAGAGGTTCCATGTGTGGGAGCTGCAGGAAAATGAAAAGACCCATCCTAGGCAGACCTGCCTATCAGTCTGTCTGAATGGAGTTAAATCCAGTTGGCATCCTGTCACAAACAGTGTCCCCCAGGGCTCAGTATTGGGGTCTTTAATATCTTTGTCAATGATCTGGATGAGGGGATTGCACCATAGAAGGTTTAGACTGGTCATTAGGAAAAATTCTTCATTGAAAGAGCTATCAAGCATTGGCACAGGCTGCCTAGGGCAGTGGTAGAATAACCATCCCTGGAAGGATTTAAAAGACATAGTGCTGAGGAACATGGTTTAGTGGTGACCTGGCATACATGTCTTTTCCTGTCAAAATGGTTCTGTGATTTAGTCCTGCAGGCTGCTGAGCATCTTCTGTGAAGTGCCCTTTTATGCCAGGGTCTTCAGATATTCATTGAACTGAATTAGCTAAGGGTCCATGTGCCACGTATTCTCATGGGAACAAAGGACATTTAGTTATGTCCCTCTGTCCCAGGAGATTAGTGCCAACTCTTTCTCAGAATCAGTGAGAGATAAGCGTGCCACACCAGACCTTAAGACTTCAGTTCATTGTAGTGCTGACCTTTACCAATAGCTTAAGAGATGCTAGCAGAGGTTTCTTGCCCCTTGCATGTGATAACACCCCACAGCAGGAACCACAGGAGAAAATGAAATACTTATAAACGATGTTCCTGAAGGATCTAAGCATCCTAAAGGATGGGGGATTTCTGAAATCATCTCTTGTGGTGGATAAGCACTCCACTGTTGACAAGCTTAGCACCCTTTGACATCACCTGTACTCTGGGTCTGTGGGTAGAAATGAAGATGTTGGTGCTTATCTTGCAGTATCTAATTTACAGAAAGCTTGTCAAACTTTTCATGCCCAAGAAATGGTATTATAGGACGGGTTTGGTGTTCAAGTGAGGGTGGAGATGGGGAGAGAAAACAGGAGAATTAAAAGCAGTTTTTTATCTGATACAGATCAAAATTGAACAAATCTCCTTTATTTGTTTTCATTGGAGGTTCTCTTAGCAGCAAGGTGTAAGCATTGGATACACAGGAGATAGCAAGCAGCTGAAAAAAGTAGAAGAGTTAAATTACAGCAGGGATCAGAATTTAGTGTATTCCCTCTACAATCTAACAGATACAAACAGAAAAGGCCAGATACAACATAAATATTTCCTATTATGGATAAACTAAAGCCACAATGGAATCTGTCATGCTTGCGATACGAGAGATGGACAATATTCCTGAGCTGTTGCCATGCTGGCACTTGAATGCCGTTTATGTTTATGGAGCCAAATCAGAAACCCTTTCTCCCCTCCCCTCTCCCTCTCCTACTTTTTTTTTTTGGCCCAGCATGTGTAATTCTTCTTCATGGAAGCTCGAATTGGCTGTGGAGCAGCTCAATATTCCATTTATTTTATTTATAAAATAAATTCAAAGCCTGAAAAGATGAAGTAATTGACTTACTGGGATGACAGTTAAACCCACTAAATTTAATCTTATCCTCTCAAGTACAACATATCGCGCTTACAAATTATCACCCTGCACCAGACAGGCTTGCTCTCTTCACCTAATCCAAATGGAAATGAAGCCCTCTGTTATTGTATTATCTGACTTTACTATCAGCATTAATCCGGCTTAACTCACTTAATGATGCCACTTGTGGCACTATGAAGGCAGCAAAGAAGTCTATAAACTACTTCCATTAAAATGCAAATCTGGCCCACAGAGAAAATAAGTGACACAAAAGTAGGAGAATTCGGCCATACACTGTATTAGCCTCTTGCCGCACAGAACTGATACAAGTATAATAACTGATGCTGCGATTATTATTCTGGCTGTGGATTTCCAATGAAAGGAAGCCAGTCTACCACAGAACGTCACAAAAGTGCTTCAACAAGCCAGGGTATTTAATTTCTGAAGAGATTTATATTTTTTGTTGTCAGGAAATGAACAAATACTTATCAATGTAAAAACTGCTATCTTAAATCTTCCTGCCAGGTTTTTCATACTGATATTATTTGCACCCTATAACACAGGAAATGAAAATCTTCTGTGCCTTTCACATCTCCACTGTATCTTAAAATCCTTTAGTAACAGACTTGCTTCTTTTTTTAACCCCCTTCTGTAAACATAAAAGAAAACTTTTATGGATTAAGTATAAGGAATTACTAATGCCAAAATCCCAACCTCAAATTCCTTCTCCTGAACATTTCTGTTCACCGTTAATTTAATTATTTTTTTAAAGGGAGTCATAACATCTGTTTTATGGAAAAGCCTGATTTAATTGTGGTGTAAAACTACCCACATTTACCTCTCCTCCCTTACACACACACATACACACATACACGCACACTCGTGTGTCATGACTGGACACCCCTTTAGGGGAAAAATAATTAGTGTAAAAACCTTCATTACTATAAAAGAAATCCTGGTAAATCCACCATGATTCAAATTTCTTCCAATCTCTCCTGAGTTGAATAGCTTCCTCTGCTTCAGTAACCCCAAGGCTTCATTCCTGGTTTTGGCACAGGGACAACTTGCAAATCCACAGGGAGACCGAGGCACAGAGCCCCTGCTGCTTAAAGCAACACCTTTCTGCGGGCAAAATCTAATAGCAAGAACTTTGTCCTGCATGTTTTACGTACAGGGCGATAGATATGTGATGCCCCTCCACTTTTCCTTGGAAAGGTTATTACTGATGATATTACAAATTAGGGATGGGGCCAAGCTACGCAATTGGGATTCGTGTTCCAGTCTCACACATGGGAATTTGATTTAGCTCTGAGTGCTGAGAGGAGTAGCAATGAGATTCAGGTTTCAATCAAAGTCTGGACAGTGAATCCCCTCTGAGGCTGAAGAATGTTTTGGTCTGGAGCCCTGGCACGATCTCGGACAAAGACCTATTCTCTCCCATCCCCACGCACACGCTTCCCCCACCCTGAGCATGCCTTGCGACTGGGGTAGCTGTTCAGCAGCACGCGGTTTTGCTCTGATGTCACCTTGCTGGAACACTGTTCCATTGGCTCTTCTCTCACCTTAGGCCTGCACGAGCGTGATCTGATCACAGCAGAGGCTGGATCTGCTACGGTGCTTCCATCCGGGATACTCATCGCCGACCTCAGTGTTTCAGCAGTGGGCTGTTCAATGCAGATGAAAACACTCAGGTTCAGCCTAAAGCTGGGCTTTGTGCACTTACGGCAAAGGGAGGTTCCACTTAAAAGAGACCGACAGCTCTGCAGACTTCAGCAGTTTCTCTTTGTAGCTGTTCACGGATGCTGGAATTTTTGCAGCTTACAGGGTGAAGTTAACCTTCAGGCACAGCGTGTCTGTAAGTCATGTTATGGCCAAACAGACACGTTGCATATGTGCTGCTCACCTGATGGGCTTTGGGCCGTGCTTAAAATGTAGCAGGTGCCAGGAGAGAACCCAGGGTCTGCTGACAGGAGCCCTGCCCTCTGTATGCACCCAGCCATGCAATCTGTCCTTGGCACCCATGGATTTGCATTCCCTCTGCGAAATCCCTGACTGGCATCAGTATGTAATTTAGTGAGCTTTTATCAGGGCTTTATTCATTGAGATTTTATCAGGGCTTGTTAGGAGAAAAACTAGTTGCCTGACTTACAGGCAGGAGAAAGGTCTCAACTTCTGCACAGCTTTGGTCGGGGGCCCTTGCCTCCTGAGACGTGCCACACTCTGTAAAAGAGCTGGGTGCCAGTGAGGTGGATTTTTCTTACCACTGCACAAGAAACTGCTTTAGCTCGAAATACCATTTTAAACCATTTAAAAAAAAAAAGTGGAACTACTGAGCAACATCTGAATGTGAATGTTGCTATTTAGATACGATCTGAGACTGTCTCCGTTTAGCTGAAAGTGCTACAAATTGGTTTAACCTAAACAAGTGAGCAGAAGTTTCCACAGACAGGGGATTTTTGGTGATGCAGAGTCTGTGCAACTTAAATGACCAGGCATTTAGTTTTCTTTCATACTGGATTCTCACATTCAGCATTTTGTTTTCCTTCTACCTTCCACGTGTCTGTAACACCTTCACGCAGACATCCTAGTTGTACAAGTTACACTTCTGCAGAAAATGGTAGGGTGTTGGACTGGACGACCTCCCAGCCAAGTTACTCTGTGGGTCTATATGTTTTAGTGAATCAAACCAAATACGTGGCTGTCTAATACAATATGGCCTTGAGTCACAGACGATACTAACTATTTAACATTCAGACTCTAAGAAAACTGTATCCACTGAGTAAGCAGCACACCGCAATATCCTTCACACACAGCAATGTGCTAAGCAGTGACGCTTATTGAATGTTACTGTATTGGCAGGAGGCACGAATTTTTGGTGTATATACAAAAAAAGGCCATGCAGAACAAATCACACCTAAATGCAACTATCAATCAAGTTTGCATACGATTTATGCTAATTATACATAAGAATGATCAAACAGGTACCTTGGGTTTTTGTTGTTTTATTGGAATTGAAACAAATGTGATGAATGAGAGACATTATTATAGACTTGCTAATAAATCTGAGGGGAAAATGGACACATTTGAGGTCTGTCAGAGGTCTGAAACAGGAGCATCAAACTTTAACTAAATACCAGGTGATAAACAATTAACTATGCTAATGAATTTGATGATCAGGCAGGAACTAATTCACACTTGTGGAACAATTAGGGGCTGGTAGGAACTGAGAATTAGAGGAGAAGTAATCTACCATAAAAGCATCTTCTCTGGCAAGGTAAGGCTTGCTGTATCTCTTAGCATTATGACCCTTAGTATCTGGACTTTGCAGGTGCTGGAATGACAGAACTGAGGTAAAGCACTTATTTTTGAGTAATCTCTGGATGCTTCTGCTTTTTAGCAATTCTTTAAGGCTATTTACTGTATTGTAGTTATTTGGTTTCATTTGGTGTGGGCTTTATCTTTGTTTTTCTAAGTAATTATGTTGTATTGGCTGAGGATCATGGTTTATGCTTCCTAAGAACCTGCATGTGCCTGCTTTCAAGGGTATTTATTATTGAGTTAAATGGCTTCTATATTTGCTTCTATAGTATTAATTCATGCAGTTCAGTGTTGGTGAGCCCATGGGCAGTCTTCTTCTGGGCAAAGTTCAAAGGCAACAGCTGGGATAGTGGCCTAAAAGCATTTATTTCAGAGTAGCACTGTCTTCTGTAGGTAATCTGCCTGTGCTGGTGTCTCTGTAGCCGGCAGGTCTCTGCAGCGTGCTTTAAGAGCACTAAGACTGTGCAGGTCTGGCTTGCTAAGTGTTGTCTCTGTTGGTTACTAACGTGTTGTAAATGGGAAGGTTTCTTTTGATGCTGCAGCTTGTAAGTATCAGATGCATCTCTTTATTACTAGAGTGTGAGTTAATCCTTAATCTGATGAAACATAATAAATAGCAGCATTTAATTTATTTTTGGAAGCTCTAGATTCGGCCAAACGACATCAACATTTTTGTGGGGTAGGAAGCATGAGATTGATTGAAAACCAAAAGGTAGAATCTGTGGCTAGCAATCCCAACTATGTCAGCTCCTCCAGTCCTGGATCAGTGTTGACACTGCCTGCATTTCCCATTTGAAGCCTGTACCTGGAGGACTTGCTCAGAAAATTTAAATGGGGAAAAAACCCAAAAAGCAAACCAGGAAACTGAAAGATCTTGCCTGAGCTTTTTTCTTTTGTGTCATGATGGCTTAATGTCTTTCTTTTTTTGTATCCTTAAAGACCATACACAGCTGTTTGTGTGTGTACATATATCTTATAGACACGGATCTTACAGTTTCCTGTTTCTGTTACTGTTCAGTATTTAAAAAAAAAAGTCTTTTAGGCATAATATTGGACTTCACTGGTAACTCAAAATCTTACTTCATAAACACAAAATCATACAGTTACTTGGTTTGCAAGATACCCCTAAAGTTCATCTAGTCCAATCTCCCTGCAATGGGCAGGGAATGTTCAGGTCTTTCTTTGAAGGATAGGATTTCCTATTTTTTTGCTAAATCTATTGCCTACGGAACGTATTAGGCAAGTCCGGCACAAATCTCGTTCAGTGTGGGATCAGTAAAATGTATTTGTACCCAGAAGAGGTGGGGCGAATGGTACTGGCTTTCTCAAATCTCCTTACTAGTATAATTCAGAAGTGTTGGGCGAAAAAGACCCATTTTTTTGTTCTCAAAGAAATTCTGGCTCTGCTCTCAGGAGCTATATTTTTTCTTCAGTTACTATCCCCTTTTGGCAGGTATCTTTTGGGTTGACAATTCCTCACTGTGTGAAAGTTACTCATTTTTTTAGAGGCCACTGTACAAGAGCCAGTGGACAACAACTCATTGACCTGAAGACCTACTCTTGCTCAGATAAATGAGCTGGGTGTGAAAGGCTAAAAATCCCATTACCAGACCTTGAGCCATCCTGTTCTTAAGCAATTTTGCAATATTTCTGGGGAAGAAATAAATACAAGTTGTGGTTTAAGGGACAAATCAGATAAACAAGTGGTGAACCACTCTTGTGAAATAAATTTTTCCTGTGTTCTTGCTTAGCTGCTGAGATGAGATGATAGTTTTAAGAGATGCATGGCCATTGTGTCCTAGAATGAAACCAAACCATAGACCGAGGTCATAAACCTTGTTTTACTACCTTGGCAGTGACGTCTACCCCCAAGTCTTAAATGCATTTCAAATTCTTCGTGCAGTAGATGGCAGGAGGTCTTGTGCAGATGATTTCAACCAACTTTCTTTGAGAGGTGATCCCACCTCTATGAAGCCTGCCTATTTGTGAGATTAGCTGACAAGATCTGAATGGCATCTGGCTATCGATAGCTTAATGCAACACCTACACCTTCAGGGGCTCTGGACTCTTGGCTATATATCACTCTGAAAACTGGAATGGAAACCTCTCTTTCAAGTTTTACACCACCCTCAGTCCCCCCACTCCTAGTTTCTAAGGGCATTATAAGTAAGGCAAGAGACTGTGCCCTCTGCACACCTAGAAGCACTGATCTTCAAAGTGTAGCTATTGGCAAAGCCAAAGTTGCCTGGTTGGTCTTGCGAGTAACCTGTATCTCTCTCCTCTCTCAAGATCCAGTGCTTTGTGTACAAAACCTGAATTCACCTGAGCCCATTGGAATTCAGGCCACCTGCAAACCCTCTCTCCCTCATATTGTTAGGGACACTGATACAGGACCTCAAGCTGTCGTTTAGCTGTCGGATGTTGCTCAGGTGATAATGCTGCAGAAGAAGATGGGACAGATAAAACCTGCCAGAGCCAGTGCTGGGAGTCCCTTTTCGATTAAGTAATGTGAATAGACTGGAAGCCTGGCCCTGAGTTCAGCCTTGGAGGCTCTTGCACAGAAATGAGTCAGTAGGACCATAGCTCTGAGGGGAAAAAAGCCATCAAGTGTATATGCAATGGAGTGAGGTTCAACTGGAAACATATTTCCTGCAGTTTTCCTGGTGAAAGAGGAAAATATTTCATTCAGCTTGCGGATTTTTATCTTGTGTAATAATTAATGTGGGCATTGTTTAAGAAACAAAAAAATTCCAAAAGTGTATCTTTTGGAAACAGCAATTATAGAATCTATTTTTGGTTAGTTGATATGATTTAGCTGAATGTACCATGAATTGAATAATCCTGCTGATTAACCTAAAATTGAATTAACTGCATTAAAAAAAGTCACAAAATTCTTTAAAATATTTAACTTCCTTATTATATGACTAAATATTTATTAAATACTTCTCAAAGAACTCTCTTTTTGTGTCTTGTGGAGCCAGGCATTTTTTTTTCCAGGGTATTCAGTCCCCTAATTCAATTGCCCTGATTTCAATAGCATTTCAATCTCCAGGCACTTCTAAAAATCCCACTAGGCACGTATACATCTGTAAGCACCTAACTACCTCTAAAAGTCTGGCCCTTGATAATTTTAGAAAATGGTCCTTTCTATCATGCAGAGTTTCCTGCTAGCAAACTGGAAAAGTAATTAGCATATAGATGCATCCTCAGACGGTAGACTGGGTTAAACTGGATTTTTCTACCTTTTAATAACCATTGGAAAACAACAAGGAATTAATTGGTTTGGAAATGTGAACTGATGGAAAAAGTCAAGCTACAGAAAAGTTATTAACTATGCAACGCTGAGAGTCCTTAAACCCATCAGTTAATGAAACAAAGAAAAGAATACATTGAGTGAGAATTGATTTAGAAGTGAAGAAGACAGATGAAAAATGCATAGCACTATAATAAGATGAAAAGATTTCTTTCTTGGAGACTCCAGTAGTCTCTGCTGTAGCTGTAATAGAGTGAGAATAGTGGTCCAGAGAGCATCTGTGAAATAAAGAGCCCCTGTACTCTGGAGCTATGATGCTCCAGCATGCCCTGGGCTCAGAGCAGCTTCACCAGGCTTTATCACAGTACCGTGTGCTCTGGCATTTGATAGTGAAAGGCCCTTCCTGTCGCCTTCTCTGATCATGTCCAACCATGCAAACTCTCCCTGTGCCCCTGGCATTCAGGGATGCCAGCAAGCAAAGACAGAAAAGCCTTTTCGCATGGGTTTGGAGTGCTCTAGTAGTGAGACAAGAAATTACTTTGAAATGTGTGGGTGCAAAATGCTGCGTAAGAATAAGGATTTATTTTATTATGCTCAAGGGCAGAATTTGAAATAGCTGCTAGGAAGTGTTGCCTATTCCCAGTTTACATGAGACATCTTTAATCATGTCCTAGCCAGAGAAAGAAAGGACTGCAAGAGGCACTATAAAACCTCTTCTTGCTTTCATCTTTGCTTTTCCACTCAGCCTCACACGAGAGAGAGGAATCTGCAGACAGACTGACTCTGCACTGGCTGGGATTGTTGTAAGGCGAGGGGATGATTACAAAAGACACGTTCTACTGCAAATACCCATGGGTTACGTTTTGGATTTAAAGAGTTCTGCCTTCACAGTGTAAAGTAAACATTTTTACATGTTGCGTGCAGCAGGAGGGGGAAGAAATCAGCGTTTTGGTTTAATTGGGAATGTACTTTAATGACATAATAGGAAAAACGAACAGGAAAAAGCTTTTGTTGGAAGTACAATACTTTAAGAGCTGGAACTTTGTATTAAACTTCCACGTAAATAAAGAGTTTCTAAGGCTCTTGTAGAATCAAGGAGGAGCCAAACAGAGGGTGCAGCACTCCTTGAAGCACAGCAAGATGGTCTTTTAGGGTGGCAAGGTAATGTCTCTAATCTCTCATAGCATCCCGGTAAAAAGTTTCAGTACACCAAACAGGTCCTTGAAATGAAGTTAAATAAGTTTTAATAGCACACAGCCAAGAGCTTTCTTGGAGTTCTGCTGCAGTGGTATTTATGTGCATGTAACATACAGGAGGAAACAGGAAGAAGGTGACACACAGTGAAGTGGTAGTGAGATGTCTGGTGCTTGCTTGTTTCCTTCACCTGTGAGCTGAACGCAGCCCCATGTGTGCAGGCTGATGACCTGATCAAAAATTGCAGGAGTTTGACGGAGGTTCCATCAGGACGTGTGCCGAGACCACCTTTATGTACTTGATTGCAATGTCTTTTGTACCACAAAGCCCAGAGAAATGGAGTCACACAAGGTTGAACACAAATCCCATCCTTGTGTGTTTCTACTGCAAGATGAAAGAGGAGCACATGAATGACATTGGGTTGGAAAACCTAAATTCTTCTCTGAGCTGCATCAAAGAAGGATAAAGCCTTCTGATTCTTAATTTCTTGACTTGCAGAGGTAACTAAAAACACCAACAGAATGATTCCCTTTGTGCTTTTCATTATGCTGCCAGGAGAAGGGACCAGCCTGCTCCTGGTGCAACTGGGAGAAGTGGGACAGCTTGTCTGTTACTGCAAGCTCCCAAAGCATCTTTACTCCTGTACTCTGCTGCAGCAGAAATACAGTTTGCAGAGGTGCTCTGTATCATTCAGAAATGAGGTCAGGTTTTACTGTCCAGTACAGAACTGATGTTTGGTGGAACAGCAATTAATTTTTAAGTTATGGCTTACCGCTGTCATCTGCACAATTAAGCAATGCATAAGGAAAGAGATACTGTTGGTGTTGAGGATGAACAGGTCACACTCTGCATTTGGGATGTTTTTGTTCCAGACTGAGTCCAGTCTGAGCACACTGGCGCCTGGAGGGCATGAAGTGACCTGTGGAGTGCTTCTTCTACATCAGCTTCATCCAAAAAAAGAGCCTGTTCGTGCCCTCCCAATTAGCTCTGTGCTGTGAAACAAGGTGTGGCAAGTATGGTTAGGAAACAACTTCTTTTAAGTTCCTAGTCCCAACTAAAATGCTCGTATAGATTCATCCATGGCCTGCAGTGAGCAACATGATAAATGTGAGCTACTGCCCTTCTGGAACTCTTAATCCCTTGCATTGCAAGCTAGTACCTGACCCATTCAGGCAGAGGTGGGCAAACTCCCATATTTCACCAGGTGAACCTGAATGAATCTGAAGCTAATGAAAAGCCTTTGCCAGTACAAATAGCTCCTAACTTAGTCAGTGCTTGTCCTCCAAACGGGACAGAGATGCATTTCTCAAATCCTTAATGAAACATGAGTGCTTTGTTCTTATCCTGGAGGAAGAACAAGCCACGGGTGGTATTTTGGTAGCGCTGGATAGCTCTGGTGTGCAGAGTCTCTCCTTGTGCCTACTTAGACTGAATAAAATGTTTTTGATGTGAGCTGAATACCACTGACTTTCATTTGCTTTAGAGAGAAACATTTAATGTCTTCTTTCTGAAAGAGATTCTTTTGGCATATGTTTTACAATGCGGTGGTTAATTTTAATGATGTCAAAGCTGCTGAAAGGAATGCTCATGTGGCACCCACCTTTATGGGACCTGGTAAGTTAAACAGCACTGCTTGCGGAGTAAGGAAAATAAAGTTGGGGTGATCAACGAAGGGATCTATTGAGAAAGCAAAGTAACAGGGTTCCTGTGAGCATTAGTGGTTGTGGTGCTTCCCTTTCAAGAAGGTTGCATGTCAAGAAGGTTGCAGTCCTGTGAAGCTCTTAGGGGCTGGCTAGTACCTTGGAGATCAATGTCACTACTTACACTGTGTAAAACTAGGCACATGTCAAAGTGCTTTACTGGGTTAGAGCCAAACTAAACAGCACATACATAACTCTGTATTTGGATTCACTCTATTCAGTTCTCAGACCTGTATTGATCTGGATTTTGAAGCCTTCACTGAAGTAACTTCTAAGTTTCTTTTTTATAAACAGAAAATGAATTTGATATAGTTGCTCCTTTCACTCAGAGATTTGAAAATACTTAAAAATTATGAGTGTATTGATCTTTCACTATGGGGAGAGTAAGTAGTGGCAACCCATAAAACAGATGAGAAATCTGAAAGTAGAAGAGTAGAGGAAAAAAATCCACAACAACTGAATGGCATTGGAAAACAAATTTGTCTTGATTGTATTCCCATCTGCTCTGGGTTCAGTTTCATTAGCTTTCTCGAAAGGGAGCTTCTGTCAGGAAAGTTTATGAAAGTACTGGGGTTTATTAGACACTCAAGAATAGTTGCAGAAATTTTATTTCTATTTTCTAACCTGGGTTTCTCATTCACGGGCTCATACATGCTCTTTCCTTTTAACATACTATGGAAATGTCTTGAGTTTCCTGTATTGCTTAGCCAGATTAAAACCTTCTCCAAATTAAACACCGAGTGCACTTTAGTTACTGCAGAAGTAAAGTCAATCTGTTCATACCTAACATAGGAGTATACAGAGAGGCAAAAGTCTGCAAGTATACAAGGACATTATTATTGCTACTGAATCAGTTTTAATTTGGAAAAGATAGCACCAAGACAGGCATAAGAAAAATCCTCAATAAAGATTAATGGAAGAAAGATACGGTTTTCGTCATGAATCATATCAAAGGAAGCTTTTTGTAAAAGGGCAGCAAACCACTCAAATGCCATTTGTACATGTGTTGACTAGCGCAACTCATCGCACGTGGGCAACATTAGAGTAACACAGCAAAGACTACAAGACTTGCTGGTTTTATGTGGAAAGAGTAACTGCAGCCACTTTAAACAGGATGGCAGTATATAGGAAGGAAAAGACTAATGCCGACTACTAAGCACTGGGCTTAGGAAGGAGATTCTCTCATAAGCAAGTTATTGCATAATTTGCTGTTATGGGAGTTTCACACCTTCCAGTGAAACATCTGGTGCTAGGAATGCAATAAAACACTAAATGAATTTCTGACCTGATGTGGCATGACAATCAATAAAGTTCTTTTATTAGCTACCTCTTGTTTTAAGAACTTGTCATAGTAACAGCAAGCAGCTTTGCAGAATGCTAACTTGTGATCAAACATTTAATTTATTGTAAAAACTGAACCCTTCCTGCCTTATTGCACGTTTCCTCCAGTCGGGGGAGATTCACCCAGCATGCTGCACCACCTACCACTAGAGAGAGCAGATTCTTGTGGTTCATTGTTCAGCACCTAACGTGTGTTGCACAGGGAAACTGTAGTGGTACAAAGCAACTGAGACAACCAAAATTGCTTTAGACCAAGTAGCTGAGCTATGTTTCAGGTACAGGGGAGATCAGCCATACCTCTTTCTCCTAAATCTCATAAACAAGGTCCCACTGAAGCGTCTCCTCTGCCACCCCATGTCTTGATCCTTTCAAGCACAGCAGTTCCTGAACAACTGATAGATATTCCTGTAAATCCAGCCTGCGAATACATTGTGCCTCAGGTCACAAAGGCAAAAGCTGCTACACATGCATCGGACACGCATCCAATGTCTGCTAGGTGATGCCTGACATTTTGGCATAGGACTGATCGTGTGGTGCAGAATGTTTGCAGCTCCTTAAGCTCTTTTGAGCCCTCACCCTGTGAGAAACACTGGACTCCTCTGTGTGGCCAGGCTCAAGGTTAGGTGGATGCTACTGGAGAAAAGGCCAAGTCATCCTAAAATGACATTGTGGGTCTCTGAGGCAGTTCATGATGGAAATTGAAGGGCTCGTTAGAAGCCCTGCATCACTGTGAGGTCCCATGAAAGTCAAGCACATACTGCCTGTTCATTTCAGTGAACAATCCTCAGTGCTTGAAAATACCCAACTCAAAAATGGTGTGGCTGGTAAACCCTCCCCCTTCCAGGAGTGCAGCCCTGTAAATGATTCCCACTCTCCTTCAAAATTAGTGCAGCAAAGTGTTCATGTGTTAGCTCTGTGGTTTTGAATTATAAACACTGGTTTAAGTTTAATTAAGGCACATCAAGAGTATGAAATCAAACGCAAATAACTATATGACTAAAGGAAACAGGCTCACTCTCAGAAGGGTTTAGTTTGTACCAGGTAACACACAAAGCTCAGCGTGGTTTTAACAGCTGTATTTTCATGCAGATGAACTGATCTGAAGATACTCCAGGAATCCCAAACTTTATGCACCACCTCTGAAGTCATGTTCATAAAGAACACTATTTAATTTGCCATTAATTAGTAAATCGCTGGGTGAAAGCCACCAAAGTATCTGGGCTGAATTGACCAACAGAAAGATTGTTCTTCTGGAAATGAGCTGAAATTCTTACTGCTGGGTAATTTCCATGAAAATAGAACAGCCTTTTGTAGTTTTTATTATTTTAAAATAAGAATAAAGTGATGCTGGAAGTCAGCAAATACAAGGGGTAAAAATTCTACCTAAAGACACAGGCAAGAAAATGCCAACTTGTTTGTCTGTCCTAGCAAGCTAAAAAGAGCCATGTTCTGCAAGGAACTAGCTGAAACTTGGATTTATTGTGATGATTTAGAATGTACAACTGAGTATAAACCCCTTCTCACTGCGTGTCCTGGAAGTCAGGGTAGATTTTGTTGTATGAAATCTTTTCCTCTTTGAAAGTCAATGACTTGGGAGGGGGGTGATGGGGAGGGCGAGACTTGGCAGGCTGCCACTATGGTCTTTCATTATCTCATATGTTCCACGTACCATAAGACTCTGCGTTTGCTTGGTTTACCACCCCATACGTCAGTGCAGGAATTACTGTTGTTGTTATAAATAATGTATGCGCGTCCGGAGACATTTCAGGCACTTAGCGCTCTTCAATCCGCACTTTCGCACACTGTGCCCTCCCCGCGCTCACCCCCTGCCTTCATCTCTGCTGCCGAGTCAAAATAAGAGTCTTCCCAGCTCTGTCTCCCATTGTTTTTCCGGGGCTGCCTGAATGGCGTGCCAGGTTCAGTGAACTTGGTCTTGGCTGGTGCTCCACCCAGAAACAACCTTCTCTTCTATACGAATTACCATATGAAAGCTGCTAGTGTCGTTTTACTGCAGCTCTGCTTCGTGTTTCAGAATTGTAAGTGGCATCGCGCAGTCCACATCTGCCCGGTTTCAGGGAATAACCCCTCTCCTCTCCTCTCCCCCTTCTTTTTGACCCACATTCAGAGGAAAACATTGTCACTGTCTTTTGCTTTGCTAGATCAGTGCCTTCCCTTCAACAAGTATTTGTTACTCGAGATGTGAAAGCAACTTTCACTCTGGGATTCTGATGCTGCTAGGAATATTATTGGGTCATGTGGGACTTTCCCTCTGAGGATGAAATTGGTTTTTGCGGGCTGATTTACAGCAGTGGAGGGATGTCCAAACGGTGGGACCTTATTCAAGCAGTTTGAAACAGAAAATTTTAAATTTCAGCTCAGCAGCAAAGGAGAGAGTCTAATGTGGTGTCAATTTTAAATGGTGTTGGCTGATGTCACTATTGAATGGTCTGCCCTCAAACGTGCATGTTCATAAACTATTCTCATATATTGAATACTTGCACGAGCATGTATGGATATGATGTGATTTTGAGGTGTCAGTATCAACAAAAATGAATTTGATCTTTTCAGTATATCTGAGTGGCAAGAGAGACTCTTTTTGGTCATTTCAAGTTTGGCAGATAAATCTCACTGTGTCGCCACTAAATGCAAATCGCACATGTATTCAAGACTAAACTGGTTTTCTGGTGTTGAAACAATAGCTTCCCACTAAGAAGTGTAATTTGAAGTAGGAAAAATGTTTGCTCACACAGTCAGGTGTGAGTGATTGTTTGTTTTTTTTAACATAGTCAGAACAGACAACATACTACCAAAATCTTAAGGGTTCTTATTTTTTAGCGTGTTTATTCAGAAGAAATCTTAACAGGAAATTACAAATTTTAACGGCTGGTGTTGTCCAGCTCAAAAGCAGGGAGTGCAACGTGACTGCTTTTACTGGGTGCATGGGAGAGAGGACACTTTGCTTCCTAAAAATAACAACAAACCAGTATCTTTTTCTGTTTGTTGTTCCCACAAAAATGGACCCAAGTGTTTTGAAAGGATTATAAATATGGTTGCAACTTGGCACTGTGAGCTGGTTGCAGCCGCTGTGTGTATCTGTCTCTCTCCGTGCTCATGTGTGGAATTTGGCCAATTTGAACTCTGGGTTGGCTACAAGCAGCCAAGAGGCTTTCAGTTTTCTTTTGTTGTAGCTACATTGCCTACAGGATAAAACCTTTCAGGCTCCGCTTCAAGGTACAATACGCTCCTCTGAGAAGATAAATTATTAAAATGCGGTGTCTGCTTGTGAAAACTCAAACTTTGCAAAGTTACACTCATTCAGTCTCCAAGAAATAGCAGTTCCATCCTTCTAGGTCTCGGTTATGCCAAGACACGCGCTAATTTTCTTTTAACTTTGGAATTCTGATGGCCTTAAAGAAATATGTGTTTAAGAGAAAAATGGAACCCTGGAGTCAAGGTGTCTGGTGTGATTAATCTGGAAAGATCTTCTTCACTGGTATTTGGAGTGATTAGGTGTGAGGGCACAGACTAGCATTTGGGTTTATGCATCATCGAAGCTTATTTTAAATATTATGAGACAGCTGGAATAGGCAAATCATTGATCGTTCATCACAGAACTGCAGCTTTTATTATGTGGCTGCATAAATATGAGAAGTGATAGGCTCAGTCAGGAGAGGAGTGGCCACTTTCCACAGAACACCAAGCACTGGCCATTCTGGTTGGTGTCAGGCAGAGTTGAAGTTACAAAGCCAAACAAATCTGTAAGACAGCAAACAAAACCATCTGACCGTGAGGAGATCCTGATGGAGCCTGCAGACCGGTACAAACTGCAGGTTTGTGTTGGGAGCTGCCTCTCCTGGTTTCCACTTTTAAAGATGTGCTTGGTGCGGGCGTAACTGCGCATTCATCTTTCTGTTGAGTTCTGTCTGGTTGCAGTTACTGAATAAAACGTATGTGATCACTTGGAATGAAATATAGACACACACACACACACGGGATGAATATATGGAGTGAACTCTGTGTGTGTGTGTGTGTATAGCATCGACTGAAACACACCAGGCAACAGGAGTGTTTTGAGGCATTTGACAGTGTTAATATTGATTACTGAATGGATTAAGAGACATCCACAAGAGGTTTTGTCAGGAGATCAAACTTTACCTGTGTGACAGTGTTAATAGTACGAGACATGGGACATTTATCAACTAAACAGTTTCAGCTGCTTGGCAAAAAGCATCGCATCTCTGAAGCGTTTTGTCATACAGCTCCTTCCACCTAACAAATCATGACGCTTTAACATGCTCATGGCAAGGAGAATATTTCCAGCAGGAGGCCGTATTGGTAAGGTTCTTAATTAAGGAATTGTTCAAAGATATTTGTTAGTGTGAATAATTATCATGTTACTGGTAGAAAGGTGGCAGCAAGGATGTTTGTGGGTCACTGGTCTGTCTGACTCATCTTGTCTCATGAAGTAAGTGACAGACCACACTAGGGTTTACGTGGGTATACAAAACCTCAGTGTAGGATCACAATGCAGCGGGTTGGAAGGGACCTGAAAAGATCACCTAAGAAGACTTCTGATGCATACTTTTCTAGCTCTAAGTGCTCAGTAAATTCCTCAGGAGATGTGTGTATTTGAACCCTGCAGAAAATCACTGCCTACGTGAAACAAAACCCTGTATGATGGATAAGACTAACGATGGCAGAACAGCCATTCCATGTGCATCTGAAGGGCCGGATGAGATGTATGTCAAAGCTGATGGTGAGCATGTTTAGGTTTAATTAACTGAGGCTTAGTTGCAGCTTTTGTCCCAACCTTCTGTCTCATTCCACAGTTCTGCTTTTCAGTCTAGGTTGAAACTTTTGTGATAACAACGTAGATGTAGTGTTGGGTCATCTGGTTTAGGACTAAACTTGTAGAGTAGGGTTGATGGTTAGGCTCTATGATCCCAAGGGTCTTTTCCAACCTGAATGATTCTGTGATTCTGTGATAACGAAAAACACTGTTCCTTTTCCAAAAATCTTGTTGATGTCACCCAGTGGATATTTTGGTGGAATAAACTGAAACTCGGCGTATGCAAAATAACTAATAGATGACCCTTAGTAGGGGAACACTTAGGAAGCTGAACATTCTGGCCCAAATCCACGTCTTCTTCCAGTTAGAAAGAGCAGGAGGTACTTCTACATTACTGCTCCCTCCTGATGCAAGGGTGGGAGAAAAACAATTACTCCTAGAAAGTGGTGTAAGTGCCCCATGTAAAGGGAAGCACCATCTCAAATGATGAGTAAGTGATTGAGAAAGATGCAGGTAGTTTGGACAGATAACTGGCTTAAGGTCACAAATGAACTGCCGAAGTTTTATAGCTGCATCGTGAAAGTGGTGATTGTTTGTTGCTTTTGTCAGCATGTAATTGCAGCTTGTAATTCTTATCTAGCCTTCTGCTCAAGGCTTGGGGTCTGAAAGCCAGCCTTTGACTGACTAGCACCACTGGTGTTACTGGGTTGGAGAGCAGTTGCTCAGAACTCATTTTGAGACCTCATACAAAGTCAGATGTTTCGGCCCAGTCCTGCCAGAGAAAGAGCAGCTTGTTTGAACTGTGAGCACAGAAATATTTTAAGGAATCTGGAACAACTGAAAGTTCCAAAGCTCAACAAATTTATTGAATGGGCCTTTTGAACTCATGTATAACTTTCTACTCACCAGAATTTTTACATGAGCTCGATCTGCACAGATTATTAGAGTAAATAATAAATACATAAAAATGTAAGTGACCCAGAATATCATTTACCTTGGTGTATGTACTACTGTTTGATGATGGTGTCCTACTGATAAACTTCATTATTTGGGATATTCTCAAGACAAGTGACATTTGGGGAATATTATGAAGTCCCTATCTCCCTGATATTAGCCCAGACAGATAATGCTGGTGCAATAGACTTGGATTTTGAACTATCAAAGCTACTGGCATTTCGAAATGACATTTTTGTTCTTATAAAAAGGTCAGCGTTTTCTTATTTATTTTAACATCGTCAAAACAGTATTTTTTTGAACTTTTGGGTATAATTCTAATCTTCTTTCTGCCCAAAATTTGATTTCAAATGATTCTGAAGTTCTTTTGTTTTCTACTAGATGGAGATCTTGCTTTTGAGCCATCCTAGTCTTTACATTTTGCTTTATAGTTTAACAGAAGGGGTCCTCACTAAAAATTAATGCGGGATGCATTTGCCATATAATAAACACCAACAGCTGTCAGAAGCAGAGTGAAGCAAAAGGGAGGGGGGGAAGACAGTAATTGTGTTATAAGAGTGCCTCATGGTAATTCAAGAAACATTCTGCAAATTCTGCCTCAGTGGGGTGTAAAATAAAACCCACATTATGATGGATTGGGAAAAGCTGGGGTGGCCCAAAGCTGCTTTCTGCAGGATGATTTCTTCCTCTTCATTTTTGTTTTCTGATAGCTTCCCCAACTCTAACAAGAGCAGGAAAATGTATGACCATGGTAAAGAAAAAAAGAAGGGGGGGGAAAAATCTTTTGCAATATTAGATAATCTTGCAATGCAATAATATATCTTGCAAACCTGTGAGATCTATAGCAGGCTTATAACTGATCAATTTTCCACCCAGGTTTACAAGAAAAATAAAGACCACTCTAGTTCATAAATCAACATTTCTTAAGGTACTTGTATGTTTTCTCTCCCTTGAAGGTTAGTGATTTTAAAAGGAAGCTATAAAAATCACACATTCAATGAAACCGAGGCATACTAGCAAAGGAGTACTTGCAGGACCATGTATACATAAAAATGATAATATACGCGTACTATATACTAGATAACCATCGTTCCATAATCAGGTTGTGGATTTCATTATCTAACAAAAAGTTGATGCCTATAAAAACAGCAAAGTATTTCGATCCTGTGTATTTACACCCAGTTTTACTTTTCTGTTTTGAACTGGCCACCAGGGAGAATTGCCTCTGGCTTTACGCTAAAGTCAAAATGTTGGAAGAATGTAGATGTCTCTGAGGATTCCATATGCAGGAACAGTGACTTTGCAGAGCTAGATGTATGTATTTCTGAGACAGGTGTCACAATAGAACAAGTCAAACCATTGACTTGTTCCTTGGGAACCAGCTCCTTGGGAAAAGTGAACATCCTGGGTCTTTAAATGGACAACTAGGTGCATTGCCCAACATCTTCCTTGTCTGTTTTCTTTAACAGGGCTGCCAGGAGAATTATGAGGGTCCATGGCTTTGCTGGGGCAATAGGAAACACTGCTGGACTGGATGCACCCATTGGTGTGTAACAATCCCAAGTGGAACTTTTTCACCCCTCTCCCACAAAAGACTGGGGCTATAGCTATCAATTATGGCTCAGCCTGAGACCTACTGGGTTTCTGTGAGATTCAAAGTTTAGTGGGAAGTAAACCATCCTTAGTCTGGGGGGTGAAGGTGAGACCATGGTGTCTGTGTCTCTGATTACTGAGCAGCACTCTTTGCTGAAGGGCAGTGCTGAAGCCCTTGGTTTGTGGTAGCTGCAGTGGTGTTTGATTCCACAGCAGGTCAGAAGTTTCTATCTGAAGTCCTCAAGGCTCACCATCCAGCTTAGCTGGGGATCTAAAGCAGCAGGAGCTTCAGCAAGGCAGAGCCGCATGTAAACCCTTGTCAATCACTAAGTCTTTTTCTGATCCACTGCTCATATTGCCTGCTCCATTTGTCTTTGCATTCTTGTTCCTTTCATTGTACAGAAGTGTCAGTAGTTGTAGAGGCACCAGCAGGTGAGGCGTGCAGAAAGGGTGTTCCAGAAAAAAAGTTCATAAGTAAAATGGACTTGTAAGATTGAGTTCCATACTGTTTGTTTGTGTGTAAGTTTCCGGTTCCAGGCACGATGGTGTCTGTCTTTTGAATTTCTGTGTTTGTCTTTTCTATATTAATTTAGACACTTAAAGAATAACTGAGCTGGATTTTGTCTTTCAGTCCCCTAAACGAATGCTCTCTCAGGATCAGCACTCAGTCACCCTAAACCTGCTTTTGCCTTCCTTTCTTATAATCCTATTTCCTCTGCTTTTCTTCCCATTGTAAAAATTCCCCTGCATATGTGTTCAGCTAATTTCTTAAGCTCTTCTCCTGAGTTCCCCGGGAACTCACCTCCCATTCATAATCAGCAAGCTCTGAGCCCCTAGCTCCACTATACATAGTAGATTGAAAGAAAATAGCCCTACTCCTGCTTGTTCACAGTCTTCCGTGAACACTAGATGTGCTCCTTGCCTCCTGCAGGATGGACAGATCACCAGGACTTTTGTGATGGTCCAGATACTCTGTACTGACCCTCCAGTTAGTGCTGGAAGCCACCACGAGTTGACAAGGGGGACAGCGCTCTGGCCTCCCAAGAAGCTCACTGCCTGGATTAGTTCTCTCTCTGCTGCACCTACAGTTTGAAGAGTAAATAGTGTTTTCACATGAGAAGAAAATACACCTGGCAGTTTTGAATACTGAATGACAGCTGTGGCTGAGCAGTGCAACTGAGGCAGCTTGGTGAAGTTGCATTGCAGTATTGACAGCCAGTCAGTTTAGTTGCTTGATCCAAATGACGCAAAGTTAAAAGATGTTGCCACAAAAAAAAAAACCAGCTCTTGAGGTGCGTTATCTCCTTTCAAGACTGCCTCGGGGGCACTTACTCATTACACTGGAATAAAACAAATGAAAGATTTCTTTCTTAAAATATTGTTCAAGCCATTTAGAATCCCTAGAGCTGAGTATTTTACATTTTTGTGGCTTGATAACATAAACCCATCAATTAGTTTACATGTATTCATCATTTATGGTTCTTTCCTTCTCTTTGCAGCTCATTTTGAAAACCATAATCCTGACAGAGTAACTTTCCTAGTACAAAAATTATTATTATTTCCTGGAACTATGAATGAAATAGGAGCGCGTGTGTTCACGGTGACAGATGGAGGGCAAGCTCATTCCGCTGGGTAGTATTTTAAGCTGATTCCCTCACCAAAAAAACCAAAACACAATCTGTAGACAAATACCTGTGTGTGTATTTGCTTGTGTGTTTACGTCCCTTCTGCACCAAAAGATTTTTGAATCTGACCCATTTTGGCTAAATCTGACAGAGGATAAATCTTCCATGAAGGTCTTTAAAATAGACATGGTAGGTCAAAAATACATCCCAAAGGCATTGGCAGAGAGGATGCCTGCAGGAAACCTGTAAACACCAGGGCAGAGACTTAAAAAAAAACCTCATTCAAGGAGAATAGGTGCCATGGGGTCACATGGCAAGCCAGCAGACCATTTGTTTTACCCATGAGAGCTCCATGCTGTAGAGCATGCAAGAGGCAGGTTAAAAATCTGATTATGGGAGGCTATGTTGATTTGGATTTTCTCCGTTTGAAAGGTTCCTTTACCTATGATCCCAGACTATCGGATCACTGCTGGCACAGCTGGTGGCTGTCTGCAAAGCCAGGTACAACACAGAGGAACACTGAGCAACACAACGAAGAATAAATAAATAGGTGGGATTTTTCCCCCTCCCTGGAGGACAATCAGTGTTTTAAATTGGATCTCATTTAGGAAGTCACCATACAGGAAAAAACTCCTTGGCATTTTATTCTTCGATGTGTCTCTGCTTTGTACATGTGGGATGGTGTTCAGTCGAAGAACCACAAAGATAGTGTAGTATTGATGTATCTTCTTCACTGGCTGGGTATCCTTGGCTGCTCTACAGAGCTCTTACCAGCTCTGCCACAGCCCAAAAGTCGTACCTGAGATGGTTCCTATTCTGTGGGCTCCACTTTTACACTGTGTGTATCTTTCCTGTGCCTAATGGAATCATTTTGAAACCTAGAATGTCTGTTGCACCTTTCTGATGTTACAGAATATCAGAATAACACTCTGGTATGATTAGGCTTCTGGAATATTAAGTTTTTCTCTGCTTCTGCTAAACTTTGCATGTCCTGAGCCTATCCTGCTTGAAAACAGTTTGAAAATTTAATTTTTAGCTTTTTGTTTTGTTTTTCAGAATGACTTTCCGTAAATCTTGCTCTTAGCATTCTGTTGCTGCTAGAGATAATTTTGGTTTATCTTAGTGACATTGAATCTTCTGTATTTTGTTCTTTTCACAAAAATAATTGTCATTTGAGACAAAAGACCAGCTACTTCTGCAAAACAGTGTAGCTGTGGAGGTGCCAGGAACTGTCTGGAATAGCTGCACAGGGTATGTGAGCAGGTACATGGCTCTCTGCTTTCCAGAGATATTTCCTAGCGTCACTGCTTTCCAGCTCTGCTGGGCAGTGAAGGTAGCTTTGTGGTTATAACATTTTCCTCTGCTCTTCCTACTTTTTATGTTGAATTTCAGGGGAAGTAGGGGAGGGAGCACGTAGCTACTGGGTGAGCCAGTGCATGTGGAGCGCTCCAGTTTGCACAGGAAGCAAACCAGTCACAAGCGGTGTCCCTCAGGGCTCAGTTTTGGGATCCGCCTTGTTTAACATCTTTATTAATGACCTGGATGAGGGGATCGAATGCACCCTCAGTAAATTTGCAGATCACACAAAATTAAGCAGAAGTGTCAATCTGCTTGAGGGTAAGGAGTCTCTGCAGAGGGATTTGGATGGGCTGGAGCAATGGGCTGAGGCCAAGGGGATGAGGTTTAACAAAGCCAAGTGCCTAGTCCCGCACTTTGGTTACAACCACCCCGAGCAGCACTACAAGCTTAAGGAAGAGTGGCTGGAGAGCTGCCTGGTGGAAAAGGACCTGGAGGTGTTGGCTGACAGCTGGCTGAACAGAAGCCAGCAGTGTGCCCAGGTGGCCAAGAAGGCCAAGGGCATCCTGTCTTGGATCAGGACTAAGGAGGTGATGGTGCCCTTGTGCTCTGCACTCGTGAGACCGCACCTTGAGTACTGGGTCCAATTTTAGGTTCCACAGTATAAGAAGGACATTGAGGGCTGGAGTGGGTCCAGAGAAGGGCAACAAGGCTGGGGAGAAGTCTGGAGCACAAGCCTTATGAAGAGCAGCTGAGGGAACTGGAGTTATTTCGTCTAGGGAAGAGGAGGCTGAGAGGAGACCTTATTGCTCTCTACAACTACCTAAAAGCGGGTTGTAGCAAGGCTGGTGCTGGTCCCTTCTCTCAAATTACTAATGATAGGACGAGAGAAAATGGCCTCAAGTTGTGTCAGGGGAGGTTTAAATTGGATCTTAGGAAGAAGTTCTTTACTGAGAGAGTGGAACTCCATCTGGAACGGGCTGCCTAGAGAGGTGGGGGAGTCACCATCCCTGGAGATGTTTAAAAAACAAGTAGATAAAGCACTTGAAGCCATGGTCTAGGGGTTAGGGAGATGTTGGGATGAGAGCTAGACTTGATGATCCAGGAAGTCCTTTACAGTCACAATGATTTTATGATTTCAGCCATGATGATTCGATGATTCTGTGTTGCTCTCGGCTATAGACGTGGAAGCCTGTGCAGACTATACAGAGCAGGGTCTGGAGTTCCTCAGCCTCCTTTCCATGGTAAAACTGCAGCTCTCGCAGGGCCAGGGTACAGACATGGCTCGAGCTGATAGTTCTGTGTCTTTCTGAATAGTGACGTTTGCATTCCCTTCTTGGACAACACAGCACGTAACATTCCCACTGAATAAGCCTGGGCTATTTTCATTTTGTAATTGTCAGCCTTACAAATGTACTGTTTGCCATTTTGTTTACACCAGAAAATTTTGACCATAAAATATCCAAAGCCTTTGTAGTTTGCTTTACAGAGGATTATCTCAGGCCTAGATATAGTATTTGGGATCTGCAGTGAGAGATATGGCTTTCAAAAGACATCCCGATACTGACTTGGCATTCATCTCCCACCTGCTGAATGCAAGTGGGATCCTGTCCATTGCTTTCACAGGCTTTGGATCCTACCCAGAGCATTCACAAGGATGGGTGGGAACAGGGACTGTGGGCTGGATTAGGAAATTACAAACAGTTCTGTGAGAAGTTTTCTTTTTTCATCCATTTTCAATTTTTGTCAATGGTGTCTGAACGGCTCAACAACCACTCTGGAAATTAGAGGGTTTGTATCATCCTGTAACTTCTGTTACATTCCCAAATTCAATTTTTATATGGTAACATCTCCTAAATAATTTTAAAGTTTCATCATAAACCTTACCAATATTGGGAAATTAAAGAGGTTGCTTTGTGTTACGTTAATTTACTTTAAAATATAGGATACGTGTTTCTAAGACCTTTGTACCATTTCATAGCAGCAGGATGTTCACCTCTTGCTGTTTATCCTACTTTGATGTCATTGGAGTGTTGCAGCAGTTTTAAATGTTTTTCTTTCTCTTTAAGCAGAATAAAAACCTCAGTGTTTATTCTCCTTTGACCAGGTTTTGAGGTTTTCTTGTGTCCCAGTTGTAGCAGAACAGCTTATCTTTTGCTTCCGATGCAGTGTGTACATTCAAAGACCGTTGTGGTTTTGGCTAAAAATTCCTAGCAAACTAGAACAGATATTTTTTTCCCCATTTTGACCATTCATCTTGTTAATCTGTACAGCCCTTTTCTCTAACAAAGCATACATTCACATGGATCCTACTTACTCTGCTGATCACCTTGGGTGCTTACCAACACTTGCTCCTGCTGTTGTTGCCTCGCTGACACAACCAGGAAGAAATCCCTCTGCCAGGTCCTTCGTGGCTCTGTGGGTCGTGTGTGGCTCTGCAAGGTGAATTTCCTCACTACATGAAAAATTAAAATCAGCATCTGCTACTTAGACCATCTAATGTTCCTGTTGTAGGTTTTACCCTGGTGAGTACTCCAAGTCAAACAATACTGTGCTTGTGGATTGTTGTCTCGCTCACAGCCTTATTTCTCATTCTTGGCTCGTGTCCTAGAAGCGGATCCAGAGCAGTTACTGGCTGTAGGGATGCAAAAGAAAACACAACAAGTGAAATAGTTGCACAATCCCTTTGCAAGCGCTGCTCTCTTGGTGTTTCTGCTGAGCTGGCCCCCAAAATACAGGTCATTTAAGTGCCTGAGGATTAAAAGTAAAAAATAAACAAGCAAACAGAAAGTTGAACTCCTTGTCATCTCTGCTCTTACTTGTTTTGGAGAAAGAGGAAACAGAAAGGAAAATCTTTTAGGTATTCAGTTTAAGTGCTCTTGAGTCTGAGAACCATGACTGAGAGCCACTTAAAAATCCCCTTAACCGTTAATATCTACTCAGAATAAAGCTCTGCCCAGCACTCTTACTTTCTTATCTCCCCTCAAGAGGAAACCAGACCTCTGTGCAAGTGAGATTGCTGTTTGCAAGTGAGGCAATGTTCTCTGAACTTTGTACTTGAAATGACCTTGAAGTTCCTGTGCAACTTGGTCTAGGTGATCCTGCTGTAGCAGGGGGATTGGACTAGATGGTCTTTCGAGGTCCCCTCCAATCCCTAATGTTCTGTGGTTTGGTTGTAAACCCCAATTTTGGTACTCTGAACTTCAGGTACTGCAGGGTCAGTACTACAGGTACTGTCCCAGGGTCAGCAATGATTCTTCTGTCAACAGCCTATGCAACTGCCTCTTGGACTCCTGTCTGAGGCAGCACATCCAAACAGCTGCTGTGGAAGCAAACATGTTAAAGCTTCTTGAACACAAGACTAGGGGGGAGTCAAGTGTGTTTAGCCTCACCCAGCTAAAACCTCTCAGCTCTCAGTGGCACCTGAAGGTGGTGATGCAGGTGAAATGTAGCACCAAAGTCTAGTTTTGGGCTGCTGAAATGTCAAGGGCAAGGACTTGGGGCTAGAGGAGCCTACTTGGGTGCACAGCTGCACAAACAGCTTCACTGACCTTTGCAATGTCCCTTGCTGTGCACTCACCTTTCCATGGCTCAGCAGCTTCTCTGTTGTTCCAGCAACGCCTCTACTTAATGCTGGGCTGGGCTCAGCGCTTTGTCAAGTCCCTCCTTGGCACTGGCACCAGAGGCACTTCGCTCTCCTCTTATCTGGCCTCCTTGCTTCACCTTTTCCCAATCACCCACATTGTTATACCACAGATATATTACCCTGGGATCAAAACAGTCCCTCTTCACACATGTAAATTCTAAAGTACCAAATCTAGAAAGCAGGCAGCTTTCCATATTAGCTGGCGATCTGTTCCTCTGCTGCCTCACTGCTTAAAGAGGAGCCCATCACCCTTGGCAAGGCAGAGCTTACTGGCCCCTTAGACAGGTTGTCCTGTGCTGTGCTGGATGCCTGCCTGACCCCAGTGTACTGGGGTGGGTGCCCATCCTCACCCACTCTCAGCTGACTAAGAAAGGTTACTGCCATTTAGAGAGCTGTGATAGGGAAACTTTGTACATCACCCCCTCAGGGCATTACAGCTTCACCTGGTTACCCAGCTTATCCTCTTTTGAATCCTTTTTGCCACTGGAAGTTTTGGTGCAAGCAAACTGGGTGCACTGCCAAGGCATAAACGTTAAGTTCCTCCTGTTTGTGTGCTTCTGTTAGTGCAGACTGTCAATTAAACTGATTGTTCATGTGCATTTTCATGTGCTGCCTCCTTATATATCAGTGCACCTAACGGGAGAACACGAGGAACATGTGCTCACTGACAAATTGGAATGGAAGGGAATAAATTAGCATCTTCCTTTAAGCCCAGTTTGCTTTATTAGCATGTGCTTTGTTCAAAACTGACTGGAGAACTTCAGGCATTCATTTAAAATGGAAGCGATTGGGTTATCTTCAATATTCCTTGGTAGTGATTGAGAAACTGGTATTGTTTTCAAAGTGTTTCACAACTGGTTGCCTTGAAAAACTGCTTACTGATATATAATGTTTGCTGTTAGCTGAGAAAATGATCTGGTGCCTGAATACAGAATTATCGAAAGGGTGTTTATTGTCTTCTTGCTGTCTTCCCTACGATTTAAAAAGGCATGAACCGAACAGGCTGGGTAATGGCCTGTTACGGTGCTGTTTTAATTTTCAGCCACTAGTGAGTGCTCTTGAATAGTTTTTCAAGGCAGAGCGTCCTTGAACCCCTCTGAACTGCCGAGTCTGAGTCCTGGGTGAATTTGTTGGAAGCAGGAGAAAGCATGAGATTTGTATGGGGGCAGATGCGGTGCCTCTGATGTGGAGGCATCTTCCTCCAACCACCGCAGCGGATGGAGTGGCTGGTACTCTGCTTTAATAAGCAGAATTAAAAGTAAAATAACAGTGCTGACAATCTCTGCAGCTCACGGTCACTTTCATTTCTGCTCACTGGCAATCCTGCTTTAAAGTACCTGCAGCTTTATCGGGAGTTTGTGCCTCAGCCTACTCGTACCTGCTGTTACTTGTTCTGCCTCGTGTGTGCCTGCATGCTAACGTGTGGATTTAGACACTTATCAGTAAACAAATAAACTGCGAATGCTGGGTGTTAGCCCGGGCTGAAATCTGAGCCTTGTACAAGCAGATGCTGGAGTTGGCTGAAAAGGTAATTATTTATTTTGATTTGGAAAAAAACAAGCTGTAAATTATGGACAAAACTGCGACTACAGTTTTGGTCGTGCAATTTCACCAAGTGAACTTTTTCATATTGACTGGTGCTTGACACTGTCCTAATAGTGAAAAGGAGGCTTTCTATTTGCATGCTTGGACAGAGGCTGAGATATTAATTAATTGAAGAGAGACAATGAAAATATCTAGCAGGAGGTGGTGGTGTTTGTGCACCTGACAATGGCCATTTAGAAGACGCACAAAGAATCTCTGGATGTGCTGAGTGTTTCCTTTGTCTTACAGGGTAAAAAAAATTCTTTAAAGTGAGTTGTTCAGATATCCAAGTTACTTTAAAAATTCTGCTTAAAAGAAATGAGTTCCATTGCGTGTGATTCTTGGCTAGTCATCTCCAGTTAACGTCAGCACTCGTTTTCCCCCACCTTCTCACCCTGCACAATTCATACTCATTGTAATTAATTTTATGGCCTTTTTAGCAAAGGGAGACCTCTACATTTTATGCTACATTGCACAAGCAATTGAAAGTTGCAGATGAAAAAAACCCAAGCACCAAATGTTTAGCAGGTTTTTATTCTATTTTAAATGAGCAACCTATTTAAATCAATTATCAGCTTAAAATGAGCAGCCTGATCTAATTAGTGTTAGCCCCTGGTGGGCTAATGAATGAAAGGGAGGTGCTGGGCAGATGTGCTTTCCCCCAGGATATTCTTCTACTGACCACATTGACACAGAATCCTTCTAGGTGGGAGAATTTTATCAAAGAACTGCTGGAGACAAGTATTGTAAGATGCAGAATTATTAATTCTATTAGTAGAACAATGTGTTGTATGGCTTCGGGATCTTTGCTTTAGTTGTGTGGGGGTTTTGGCAGACTTTTTAATACAGGATTTGTTAGCGTGAGATAAGTCATTACAAATCCCAAATAAATTACTTTCAGAATTAGCGTGTGAATTCATTGCTGTAAGACACGAGAATTAAACATATGGGAAATGCCAGCTAAAACCTTCCAAAAACTTGGTCAATAAGCACAGATCAGCTCATACCCATCCTTCCTGCTCCCTTCTTGATTCTCAGTTCCCCAGTTACTTCAACACAGCGTCCTCTGAGCTTTATTATTTAGCCAATTAGTAAGTTTAATATAGTACATGCAAGCATAAAATACGGTAAGTATCATCAAGTGTGGCAAAGGGCGAAAATGGGGTTGTAAATGAACAGACTTATTTTCTCATCCCTTTGAAGCACTTGCTGACTACTCCACTGTGAGTGCACAGATGTTTGTGTTTTTGGAACATGACATTTCTGGAACCAAATGCTAAGTTGTTGGAAAATATTCCAGTTTGTTACTGTGCAGGATATCTAGGTTTCTTATTCTGGATGTGGCTTTAAACGTGGATTCCACTGCCTTCCACTCTTTCCCTGTGTTTTCTCCTGCCTGTGCGGGCCCATAAAAATGAGTGGGTCACACCATGAACTGCGGGGTACCCTCAGGAGCCCATCTGCTGATCTCCACTGGGGTTATATTGTCCTCCATGAAAACTGACTGGTTGGTTGCCTTTTACTTTTCCAGATGTAAGACTGGTTTTCCAGAGTCCGGTTGGTCTGTTCAGAGATACGTTTGTATAGACATGAGAGACTATAAAATTTATGTGTATTTTGCAATAGCTGCAAAACTATATGGACATGTTGACACTCGTGCATCGCTTCTGATCTTCAGCCTCTGCTAGATGAATAATCAAGGCTTCTTGATTTCTCTGTTTAACTGGGACAAATAAACAGATGCTGATAAGATATAACACTGTTGGCAAAAGTCTGAAGTGTTTGATGGTAGGAAGTCACTTTAAATGTAGAAGAACTTCCTTCTTGCTGTTTTGAAACATTTTGAACATTTTGGAACAGTCCACACACTTTATGAAGTGAAATGGTCTGAGGGTTATGGGCCGCTGAGGCTTCAGCAGAAGTAGCTGGTTTACTAGAGAACTTTTTTCATTGCTTTGCTCAGTGGAATGCACACATGTCTGTCAGTAAAGGTCAGAAGGATTTTTAAAAGGTGGGTGTGAAGGTGTCCTTTTAGAATTTCCCAGTAAGTGCATCAGCAGATGTATTAAAAAGCAAATATGTAGAAGCAGATGTGGACCCACTTACTCTTCCTGGCTTTTCCATTTCTTTTTTCTTTTTTGCTTCCATGTTTCAGAAAGTTTCCTGAAGCTTCAAATCTTATGCCTTGGTAATTATAAGGTGCATGTTTTCATTAGTAGAGAAGGGCATGTAGGCAGACGGAATACACATAATTACACAATATTACTCTGGATGTTTTAACGTGGAAAGCTTAAAACATTTGCTAAGTGACACTGGCGCTCTTTGAAAAGGCTCGATACACCACAGACTCTGTCATTTGGAAAGTACGTGGGAAGTCTGTTTGGGGTTTTTTAATCGAATGCTTGCTTCAACTTTTTTGAGGAGAATATCTCCTCAAAACCCAAAAAAACCCCACTTCTGAGGGTTTTACTCCTCCTTTTGAAAGTGAAATTAGAACCCGATAGATAATCATAGTTTCTCCACGAGCTATTACAAAGATTTATTCAATTAACTTCATGAATGTAAGCTCTATCATTAAATAAGCTAAATTCGAGTGCAACAATTACAACTTTTGCTAACTGGAAGCAGTGTAAGTATTAAGTGTTTAAATGTACCAATATTGGAGCATGATAATTTTTGAACATAATTACCTCTTTTATTATATTTTGATTAGATTAAAATTAATGCATTATTAAGCCATGATATGTTCTACCATCTAGACCTCTGTATAGACAAAGATAGGCGCTCCCCCCTCCCCTGCACACACCCTTTACTCAGGTCCAAATTAATTAAATTCCCTTTAATTATAATTTGCTAAAAAAGCTCCACTTTTACCACCATTATGTCTTTTGAACTTTGGAGTTAAAAAAAAAAGAAGAAGAAGAAGAAGAAACCAACCTCCTTCAAATGGTCTTTTGCAGGAGAACTGAACTGTCAGCGAATTCAGGCAAAATTAATTATTTCAGCTTGATAAACCTTTTCATCTATTTGACTCCTTTTACAGAAAAGCCAATTAATAATGTCAAACATGCTTTGCCTCTGGGGACCGGCGGGTTGTAATGAGTGTGTTTACTGCGGGGTAGCTCTAGCCGAGTGAGCGGCGCGCGGCGGAGCTCTAATCGCGCCACACCTGTCAGCCTGAGCCTCATTATCTGTGTACCGAGGCCAGCGCGCGCTTTGTCAGGAGTGGTTCTCCAAGAACTAACAACTGCCTGGGGAAGCACACAGGACTGTCGGCCACTAGACGAGTCACTTAATTACCAATCAGAGCGGCAGAACTGAATGCCTAATGTTCTTTAGGACTGACCCGGCTAATCACCGCGATGTGCGTCTCACCTTATCAGGGTGCCCGGGCCGACCGTTCGTTTACAGTGGGAAGCTAATCCGCCGCGTTTCTGGGTGCTGTAGTCAGCTGGGATGAATGGTGTTGCTCGGTACACAGCTACTCATCAAATGCAGGTGATCGCCCAGTGTAACCGATCCGACTGCCTCATCCCCTTCCGATTATTAGCTGGTAATGGGGTGGCTCTCAGCGAGGGGATGGACACCTCTGGGGTGACCTCTGAAGCTCCCTCTGAAACATGCATGCACACATGCAAATGCAGCTCAGTAAGATGAACTAAGGGCTGACCTTGGAGTGGATTACATTTCAGAAGCCATGCATACATATTACCTAAGCCCTCAGAACTTTCCCATGGGATAAATAGTATTATCCTTACTTTACATATTGGGAATGGAGACAAACTTCCGGCCTGTGACAAACAAACTAAGCTCTCCATGGAGGAGTGTCCTTGGGAGAACTCCTGAAGGACTCTGCACTGCTATGGTGCCTCCCCTAACTCCAGAGCTTCTGTGTCTTCACTCTGGACCCTGGGAGCGTTTCTTCACTGGTTTGTAGGTAAAGCAAGGGGGAACTAGGACATGTGAAAAGTCCATCCATTTTTTTCTCCCTGGAAGCTGAGTGTGTTGGGTTCTCTGTGAACGCATTCAGAGCACTACCTGTTCAGAAGGACAATGACCTGGGGTACAAGCAGGTTCCACTCTCACATTCTGGTGGTCCTGCTCACAGCATTCACTGGGTTTCTCAGGTGGTTGCAGGAATGGTCTGGTGAGGGTTGCATTAGAACTGGAGAGACCTCAGCCCAGGTTACTGGATTACACTTCATTTCCTTACTGCCATGTATTTTTAGCAATGCTGCTTTCTATACAGAACATACTACTGTTTCTAGGAAGTTGATTCTTTCTTACTCTATTTGCAGATGACAAATGATAAGTGAAAAATGCGATGCAGGGAAGTTTTGCTTAGCATATGCTAAACTAACTGGTGTGAGACTATCCTGAAAATCTGGAGTGCTAATACATATCATAAAATCCAAACTGACTGCCTGCCAAGAGAGATTTTGCACTTCATTCATTGCAGAATGGCTGCAGAAGTTGAAAGGTCAGTTTACTGGCTAGGTGAGACAAGCTAAAAGCCCCATAAATACTGAAAATAAAATAAACAGTAGTTCCCTCCCCATTCCCTGTGAAGCCCCCACCAAGAAATGATGGAACAGGTTTAGGAGATGATTCTATTAGATGACATCTCAGTTTCTTCATGCTTCATCATTGAAGGGCAGGGCCAGAGTATTAACTGCGTTTCATGTATGGGAACATGTTTTGGGTGATGCTGGGTATTTTGCAGTTGTTTGGGGTTTTTTAATGCTAATTTTAAATTTTATTTTTGTATTGTGGGAGTGAATTGTCATGTTTAGAAATGACAATCTCTCACCAGTGTGGAGCCACATGTCCCGTGTTATTAAGCAGAGTTCTCCACTTGTATCCGAATTAATGCACAGCTACAAAATAAGAGGGAGATGAGAAGGAAGAGGAAAGGTGGAGAGATGCCCAGCTACTCGAACATCATTTTCTTAGTGTCAGACAGCCCTATGCAGGAGAAACTCGTTCTACTTCTGCCATAGCTTGTCCACTGGAGAAAAGATTATGGCAGTCAAATTAAAACAAGGATAGACACTGTCAGTGTGAATACGTCCCCAGAGCAGGTTGTGAGCAGGAGGAGCTGGGACCAGGTCAATAAGATTATATCCACGTTTCTCTCAGTTTTTCGCTCTACAGACACACACCACACCAGCTGGATATTTATTGGAGAAGCTGCTGGGGAATGGTGGATCCGGGGTCTAGAGGCCTCTGTTAAAATACTCCTGTATTGCTGTGTATTTCCTTTCTTAGGGTGCGATTTAACAAAGCCCTTAAACAGGCTGAAGTCAAACTTCCTAGTAGTATGTCTGCACAGAGTAAGATCTAGTATTTCACTTCAATGTAAGGCAATCTTTGCTGATTTGCTGATAGGATGATGCACATCCAGAATTAGTGGAAAGCAGCGAAAGGAATATGAGCAATGAGATGGTAAAAGAGGACCTGGGATAGCCACAGAAATGAACATCGTAGCAGAGTTAAAAACAGACGCTTTGTATTGATTGTTCACCTTCAGTCTTCTCACCGTGACTTTCAAGCTGTCATGTTACTTCAGCTTTATTGGTTTTGTTTCCTTCTCCCAACTTGCAATGCAGATGAAAGTCTAGACTGTCCTGATTGCTCTATTCTCAGTCCAAGGGGAGCCTGACCTCTCCCTTTAATGCAGTAAGTGGCATTCATCTTGTCCATACTCAGGCAAAGGGTGAAGAAGAGGTCAGCAGCCCTAATAATTGCGTCTTGGACCTCTTTGTTGGTGTGGTTATATGATCTTTTGTCTTCTGTTTTATGACTGACATATCCTCAGAAACCTTCTGGCAATGCTCAACTTTTGCAAAATTGATAATTTTAGCTGAGGGAAAAGAACACTGCTAGTCTTTTACATCTTCAGTGGGGGGAAATATTATAAAATGTATAGCTGCTAATCCAGCTGACTCATCTCTAAATCCCTAATTGCATTGAATTGAAATATTGAGTTGGGGTAGTAAAGCATTTGTGTGAGCCATAGTTGTACTTTGAGCAGATGTGGTTTGGATGCTTCATGCCCCTGTGCTCTTTATGGGCTATTACTATCAGTAGTTTTCTTTTTGACCTAACATGTGATAGGCACTGTGGGGTCTCTCGGGAAGGTGGCTTAGTGAAGAGACATAGGAGTCCAAGTAACGCTTAGGAGACAATGGGCAGATCTGGCTTGACGCATATTGCAATGCTCTGTTACAAAAGCACATTCCCCAACACCTTTCTTTTTCTCTCCTCCCCTTGGTCCAAGAAAGAAGCACTGCAGTGTTTTGGAAGAAAAAAAATGATACTCTTTCTACATTTAAAAAAAATGTGCACTTTGTAGCTGAATCTAGACATTGTGGTTGAAAGTTCCATTTCAATGAAGTTGGCAATGCTTCTTTTGATGGCTTAGGGGATTTCTAAACTCTAGTTCTTAAATGGGGTTTTAAAATCCCAATATGTGGTCTCTGTGACTGCCATATCAAAAGTGCCTAGCACAGGATGTTGAGTCCCAAGGGAAGGAAGCAGTAAGAAGAGAGGAACGATTTGACCAAACTTTCTTAAATTTCAAGCACTTGGCCTTATTTTTCTCATCTTCTCAAGACTTTGAGGGAAATATCCTTGAGGTTAACAGAGCGAAGTGGCTCATCTTTCTCTCTGCATCAGCCAGGCCTCAAGTGATACACAATTTCCTGAAAGCAGATTGATCCATGTATACGAAAAGGAGGTGTTGCCTTTGTCCTGCAGCCCATGATTCTCTTTGGTTTTCTTTTTGGTTGCTGCATTTTCCCTTAGTTACACACTTACCGTGATGTGCTGTTTTTCAAAAATTGTATTGTTTGTAATGCTAAAGGTAGGCAGACCAATAACAGAGACAAGGTTCTATAGGTTTTGCCAAGTTTGCTGGCTTACATAATTCTCTCATTTTATAGTTAACGATTGCCAGGCATGCTCCATAACACAACAAGTAATTTTTAAGAGGAGACTTCTAAATAAGTTTTTTTTTTTCATCCAGAAATATAAAAAAAACAACTGAACTTTATTCTTTCAAATGTGCAGCACAGGCTTACCATACAGGTGTGTTGTAGATTAAAAAAAAAAAAAAAAAGCTCAAGTTATAGTAAAGTGATGAGTTGGTGGAACTAAGGATTGCTGTTAATTTGTGGACACACTGAAACAGAACTGTGAGCCTGGTACAAACACAGATTTAGCATAAGAGGCGGAAGGGCAGATCTCTCATTTATAAATAAACCCTGCCCCGTTTGGATCCCCATTGCTTGAAAACAGATCAAGCTATTAAAATGCATATGGAGCAAAGGGAAGCTGGCTCCTAGGCATACCGGGGCACATGCCAAGTTCCAGTGCAAAGCGAATTTTCATTATGAAGTTGTTCTTTGTTTAATGACGCCAGACCTAGAGGTTTATCTAATGGAAACAATACTAGACTTGGATAAATTCAGGAGTGGGTGCCATCCTAGCAGAAAGCCAGGTTTTTACTATAGCTCTTTATGTACAGAACATAAATCACTCCTCCTAAGGACCATGTGTCCTTTTGTCCCAGAGGAGAGTGTAGGATGCTCTGTGAAAAATGGCTTGCTTTCTCCTGAGGCAGCATGGTTAAAGCATCTTGCTAGTGTCCCAGAAATGTGTGCTTCAGCCTTGAGACAGCCCTTGGCGTGAGGCCAGCACTCCTTGTAAATGGGTCTCTGTCCAGTGTCAAGAGTCAGAAGCGGGCAGACACTTAGGCAAGACACAATACTCTCTTGTGTGCCACCAGCTACAGAAGCTACTGTGCTTCCACCACCCTTTGGGCCTGCTATCCCTCCATCAACCACAGTTATGCTCTCCATTAAAGAACAAAAGTTTGTGAAGTCTCTCAATGGCGTTGGGTTTCCAGAGCACAAAGAATACCCACAAGGAGTTTCCAGAGATCCTTAAGTGTGGTTTAGCTCATGATGGCTCCTCCCACAGAACCCAAATCCTGCTGGAATCAGAATGCTTTTTATGTAAAGTAATGGTTAAAGTGAGCCATTGGTCCTTCGTAGCCTCTTGCTGTCTGTCCTGAAAAATGGTTAGTTGTGCAGTGAGCCACCTACTCCATACTCAGTTTAATCCAAACACCATTTAGGAAGGTCTCCTATTAACCTTGTAGTATAAATCACACAGGTTGATCTACAAGGCAAAGAGCTAAATCATTGTTTCTTTATTGTCTAAAAACCTACCAATTGAACCTGTAAGTTGAATCTTGCTTTTTGTCTTTTGTAAAAACTCCGTAGCCTGACTATGCTTTAGGTATTTGTATTGCAGAAACAGAAATGACTTTGTGTCAGGTGCATTTCCCATGCCTCTTTTAGAAGCAGAAGTCCAAGCATATCAAAGTCTACCTAAATGTATGTGTCTGGAGCAAGGGGGAGTGAAACCACGAATGCAGGGTGCAGGAGGGATGAACTGTGTGCTGTGAGCACGATTATATGATTGTGAATGATTAAGATTGTTTCTGTTTACTATGTGTTCCATCATAAAGCTTGGTGGAAAACATTTCAGGAGAGGAATAGGTGGGCAAGATATTCCTAACATGAGCACTTCAGGTTCAAAAGTTCACCTTTACTATGAATGCTGCAGATTCTTTTTCACACACAGAGAACAAACAGATACTTCTTTCTTACTGCATGTAAAATGTGTTCAGCAGCCTGCGTGCGCACATCTTGTTCTGTCTTTACATCAGCTCAGGGGACAAAGGTTTGCTAATCTCCAAACATAGGAAAGGTGTTGAAATATAAATGTAGTGTCTCCCCTGCACAGGTAAGAAGGGAGAAGGGAAAAGCTCAAAGCCCAGGCAGAAAAAAAAACGCTTCCTGATGCTCAGGTTTGCCACACTTGATCTGCCTCAGCGAACTGTAAAGAGCCACATCAAGAAGGTGGAAGAAAAATCATCTATTTCTGTTTTGGATTTGTGCAGATATGGGGCAGCAGCAGCTGAAAAAGTCATATGAGCTCTTAACACTGAAATTAGGTTATCTGCTTCAGAAGCTGCATTAAAGCCCCTTGATGATGTAATTGTATTTCTGAGAGTTAACTTCCCTTCACTAACCTGGCCCCAAGCACTAGTCAGTGCAATGGTTTTGAAGGTGCTTCTGATGATCCATGTTTTATCTTGTTTATCTAAAGAGACATTTTCCACTTCTTTGACAAATGAGACAGTTTAAGAACAGTTGAAGAAGTAATCTAAACGTACATTTTCAAAATGGCTAGAAACTTTTCGCCTACTTCACTTCTTGCAGCCCATCTTCAGGCTCAGAAAAGTTGGATTTTTGGGAGGACAATCAAATTTGTGTGAGTTTTCTATTTTGTTCTCTGTTGGTGACCTGAGCGCCTAAGGATAGCAGCAGCAATCACAAGCCACTTGTGGAAACGCAGGACTTTGGTGCAGTCAAACAGCAGCCACCTGTGCCAGTGTAATTTTTCTATGTGCTGAAGTCTTTCCTGGAGCTATGAGCATCTCTCCTATGAGCAGGATGAGACAGGAGCAAAACCATGGTTTGTTTCTGGTTTTGCTTTTTGAAAAATATTCTTTGGGGAACGCAGGTGAAAATCTGCTTCCAAATTGCAGGGAAAAGTTGACATGCCAAAAACAAGTACTTCCAAGATAAGTAAATCCACAAAACCCACCAAAATGTCTCATACAGCCCAGAAATATGAAAGGGACCAGTTAATGAATGACCAGAAATTGCACTTTTAAGTACCGTTTGTGTGTTTCCTAGTATGTAAGAAACATGTGGGACCAAGGCTGACATTTCTTACAAAATCTAGCCAGTAAAATCTAATCCTGGTAATCATTTATCAAGAGACATTTTTAATGGAACAGCAGTGCAGACCTAGACGAACTGTCCTTCCAGCGCTTCATGCTCTGTGCTTTCATGTCCACACAGAGAAGGATTATGTTACAAAACAAACAAGTCTCCAAACGAGTACAAACTATTCTTGACTGTGCTGATAACAAATAGGCCAAGGTTAAAGAGCTAAATAAAGCATGTTGCCCTGCAATGCAGTAATGACAATTGTGACTTATCATGATCTGTTAAACAGAGGCTCTTTTCTCTTTGGGGGATTTGGCAAAAAGATGAGTTTTGCACTCTGAGCTGTACCACTGCTGCCGTCACTGCTCTTCTTGCTGGCATGATAAATTAGCTCAAGTAGGTGAGGGATAATTTTTGGCATTCATTAAATCACTGTTACAGGCCCACTTTTCTACTTCTTGCTCTGTGGTATGCCACACACTTTTTCTGCTGAGGAAGCCCAAATAACATGGTACAATAGCTTTTGTGAACGGCAACAGGGAAGAGGCTTGCAAGAACAAAACGTTGTGCTGTTAGCGTGTCTTTGAGGTTGTAGTTATTTGCTATATGCTTTTGGGAAGATGTTAGTCTTGAAGGACAGAGCTTTGTGTGTGTCTGTGTGTATGTACAGCCTGCTATAAAACCCATTTTTTATAGTAAAAAGAAGTGAATAGTTAGTCTCAATGAGGACAGTTCTGTTTCAGGAACCGTTCAAAGCACAGGATCTCTAGTCCTGCATCCTGACAGCATTTGCTACTGACTTCAGTGGGGCTACACAGGAAGACCTGCAATTCTTTACAGCTTTGGGAGGAACTGGAGGAGCCACAGTAATGGTCCTGCAGCCACAAGTGCAGTATTTTTCCCCAGTTAATCTCTGAGCTCTCTGTATGTTTTACTGTAGTAGCTAAAGGCATAATGAATATTTGTTATAGGATGAGCTGGGTCATATGGACAGGGGATTTTTTTTGCTTTGCCTGTGGCTCATTCAGTACTTTGGGCTTGAAAAATTGATTATTTTCTCACACAAACTCACACCGTGCAGTGGACAGAGATGGGCATTGCCACAGGGGCATCACCACACGTGACACAGGGGCACATGGCACACAGGGAAGCTAAAATACCCCCAATCTACCTCAAGTGATAAGCATGAGCCTGACTGCACATGATCTGCAGGTGCTTCAAATGCTTATCTAGGACTGGATATGATAATTTTCCTCCCTTCCTACTCTCTGACTGTCACGTCTATTTAGGCTGGAAATTCCTTAGGACAGCTCGTGCCCCTTGAGGTATGCGTATCTCATATAGTTATCCCTGAGATTAGCGAGGGTGTTTGGGTGCTTTTAAAAGAAGATGACAGTAAAATTCTCTCTTCCTATCAATATCTCCCATCCATTCTGCATCTGAGGTAATCAAGCATTAATGCTAGACAGCTCTGTCCTGACTATTTTGCATTCATTTTCTTTACTCTGTTTCAAGGACAGTTCTTCATACTGGTCCACAGACGTGAAACCATATAGCTGGTCTCAGCAAGATGACCCTTTCCTTTCATTGTTGCCATGAACTGACAGCAAGCACACTTGACCATGCCACTTCTTCATTTACAAAGCCCTCTATGAATCAGCAGAGAAAATACGCCGTGGGAAAGAATATCATAATGATGATACGATTGTAACAGCCTGGGTCTGTTAATTGCTGTTAGCAAGTTGCAGGACAAAAGGGAAATCACTTTGAAATTACAGCTCTACAGGAAAGCTCTGTTTGTCCTGTGGTGGATTCCATTCGATGAACTTTTAGGAGCAAGAAAAGCCTCACTAACCCATTTCATTTTCTGGATACAGTATATCATTTTAGATTAATACTTTTAACATTTCAAGGTGCCATTCTGGAATACAGTGATCTATGGTATCCATCAATTTCAACCTCTTTCGTTATAAATTACGAGTAGTACCCCCCAAAAGCTCTCAAGTCAAATTTGTCATTGGAAACAGTAAAAGTAAAGTGTGGCATTCTGACTGACCATATTTCATGTCGCCTCTTCTGATTCTCCCTGACAGCTGTGGTATTGCTGTCATTGTTATTAAAAGAGATGGCATGAAACCACAACAAAAATAGAGAAGTTGTAAGGGTGTGTTCAACAACAAAGCACTCTGGTATTTTCTGCCTGTCTGGAGGACTCACCTGTAAACAGTGATCAAGACCAACACATTGTCCTGCAAACTTTATTGACATTTCTGGTGCTGTTTGATCACTCCAGGTATCTTGGAACGTGACTGCACAGCCTGTGTGAGAGGTGTTCCTTGCCCATGACTCTAGACAGAATGTGTCCTTGTACACTCTGCTTAACTGCAGCCAGTTTCTATTTTATACTTACACTGTACTGCAGGGACGTTTTCCTTTGAACTTATAAGCAGGAGCAAGGATTATCTCTCTGTGCTGTTGCAGGCACCTGCCCTCAATGGGTCTTGACCCTTGAGTAGTATTCCTGCTGTTTCTGACCATTTCAATTTCTAGTCATGGACATTCATCCTAGTGTGGCTCCTCTTTGTCTTTAATGTTCTGTACTAGGACTTCACCCCCAGTGTTTATTCACTGTTCACAGAGAGGATAATCCAGTCCCTGCTGGACCTGGCTTGGATCCTGTGCACCCAGATGGATAATGCTATGTTGTTAGTAAAGTACCAAAGAATGTAATTTTATGTGGAAGATTCCTGATTATCTCCAGTTCTCATTTCACTTTCTGGAAGAGGTTTGAAGCCTTTCAGAAAACTGCTGGAGAACTATGTTCTCCAGCAGTCACAACATTTAACTCCAGAAGATTTAAATCCAAATGGAGCTGTTCATATAGGAGAGCATTTCTCCTCCCTCTTGAGGCTCAGACTGGGACACACCAGGCACACAAATGTCTTTTTAACATCCTGGAAGAGCTCTAGTTGTGACACCACCTCTATGTTTCCCTGAAAAATCCATTGCTTGCTTGAAACTGTGATAATCTGCATTCACTTGGTGTCCTCTGTGGTGTTTGGATAATTGGGCCTGAAATCTGAAAAGCATTTCTTATTAGCCCTTTCATTTTAACGGAGTGTAGATGCAGAAAAATACCATGAGCCTCCAGTTCTAACCCTGTAATTTAGAAAAGGTTGTGGCTTTTTCTACCATCTTATTCTCTTTGCAGAAACTGTCATGAAGGTGGATTAATATTGTGCTGCTTCTGTTCTCATTTGGTACATGAATGAGGTGTCACAGTTTCATTGCTTTGTGTACTGTGCTCCTATATCTGTAGAAATATCTGCATTTTACACACATCTCAGAAACACTGGAGGTGCAGACATGGAACTCAAAGCATCTTACACTCTCAAAGCTTTCTGAAATCTGTCCGTATGAAATTGTTGCCTCTGGCTTTTTTGCTTAAACTGTTGTAATACAACCCAAACACTAGAGCTGATTTGCAAAGAGCCCTCTTGGCATTCTTTATTGTCAAATTTAAATAAACAATTTAGTCTGATTACTGGTAGAAAAGATTCTGGTTCAATGTAGTTATCTTTATTTTAAATGAGACTGGCACATTATACATTTATGCTTTCATTGTCTAATAGAGAGATCTAAGTGTGCCTATGGCCCTCATCACCATCGTATGGAAGTGGCTCCAAAGTACTTAATAGAAATTACAACAACTCCTTTTCAGTGATGAACTGAAGCTCTGCAAATCATACTCTTTCCCTGGGTTGTTCTACAGGAAGGTCAGCAACCTTCATTTCCTTCTTACGCCTCTCCTCGTCTGCCCTTGGGAGTAGCCATCTCCTTTTTGGCTTTCATTACTCTAGCCAAGGTAAATAATAAGAGAGACCTTGTTATTAATGTTCTCATTTAAAAATCTATTATGGTATTTAGAATGATGAGGTCTGACTCGAAGTCAAGGGAAGATTAATTACGTGACACTAGTGAAAACGGGATGTGACAGTCTTTGGACTGATATGACTAACCATCCCAATAAATCTGAGCTTGCACAATTGCCACAGTAAAGTGTGTGCCATATGCCAGCGCTCAAAATCTTCCTCTGTCCTCATAAGCAGTTGCCAGGATGTCACTTAATTATCTCTTTCAGGCAGGCGCTGTAGCAAGAGGAAAAGCATTGCTTAATACACCTTCCCAGGGAGGCTAGGAACCTCTCCATGGAAAAACAGATGATGTTGGCCCAATCTTGTCTTTTTCCTTTCCATTTTTAGTACAAGAGGAAAATGTAGGAATCATACTGGTGTGCACCCCTAATTGGCAAGCAAGTCATGCCACTTACCAGACAGGTACTGCCCTCACTTTGCTGTCTCCTCATCTTTTAGCACCTGTTGCTCCAAAAGCTCTGTCTAGGGGTCTGTGATTTTGGCCTTTAAAGACTTACATGGCCTAGGATCTGCCTTTGGAAAAAATTGCCATTTACTCCTCTTTTAATCATTGATGGCCTGGTTTAAGGCCACTGAGGTTTATGTGTATTTATCTGTCTATAAATTAGCTAATGGTTTATGCAGTCCGTGAAGAGCTATCATCTGGGTCAGCACTTAGCAGTGTGTGGAGGAGCAGCAGCAACTTTCATGTTGCTAATGCCAGGGGACTTTACCCCCAGACTCCTCTGGCAATTTGTCTAAAAATGCCTGTTAAGCTTCTTGCCCTTATTTAGCTGCCAGGCGAGACACAAACAATTTGTGTAGCTGAGCAGGGAGATGCTTACTGTAGGCACAAAGGACGGTGAGGAGGAAAGAAATGTGCATCCACTGCCTATGGGTGCAGAGCTTTCTTCACAACCATCAGACCCACTTGTCTGTGCTTCCCAGTGTGCTCCCAGCACCCACACCACGTCCTCAGACTCCTCACTTTGCAAATGCTGACTTTTTTTTCCTTTCTGTTGAGTTGGATGTCATATTAATTTGTGCATAGCCACAGTCTGACTCCAGGGGCAGAAACCTTCACCATGGGGACCAGAGCAAGCAGTTTGCATACATTTATTTCTCGCCAAGAGGATAGCATAGAGGTAAAGCAAATCACCCCAGGCAAAAATGAAAATTAGCATCAGTTTTGTTTTAACAACCTCAGGCAATGGTAACTCCAGGGTCACATCTCTGAGACCTGGCTCCAGCCTGCTTCCAGCTGCATCAAGGGGGCTGTCCACGTCCCCAAGTTTGGCAGTGCCAATGTTGCTCCAGTGCACCCTCTCAGCTGGTGCCCAGTGCCATCAATGTGCTGAGCTATGGAAAAGTTTTGTCTCTCTTGCTCTCCTAAATTTACCTTATTGTGGTGAAGGGAAACTAACATAAACAACCCAATTATGTGTTTAAAAGCTGAAGCATGGTGCTAATCACTGTGTGGAAAGTTGCTGATATATAAAAGGCTCAGTTAACAGATTCTGTCAGATGATGTTGAGCCAGGTCTTGAAAGCTGTTCAAGATAAAAGAGTTTCAGCAGATTACTTCTTATTTGAATGCACATGTGTGGGTAAAGCAAGAATTCACTGAGTGAACCAATATCTTAATTCAGTGGCCGTTTCCTGTCTTCCTTCTAGGCATATTCTGTCTTTATGAATAGTATGTGCACAAAGTTAAAACCAAAGGAGAAATCTCAGCTACACTGCAAGTAACCTTTGAGTGACTCTGGAGATGTTTCAAACCTGCCTGGGTATGTTCTTGTGGGACTTGGTCTAGGTGATCCTGCTGTGGCAGGGAGATTGGACTAGATGATCTTTTGAGGTCCCTTCCAATTCCTAATGTTCTGTGATTCTGTGATTCTGTGACAGGGTTCCTCCTGTGAAGAATTACCTATAGCTTTTCATTCAGCTTGGACATTATGAGAAGGATTGCAGCACCTAAAGGAAGGGAGAAAGGGAGATCCCTGCCCTGCACACTTCTAAAACTAATGTATTAGACATCAGTTTTCTTGATTTATTGAGATGCATTGATCTTATTTATGTCCAAGAAGAGATGAACTTTCTGTTCATCACCAGTGAACAAAGGGAACATTAGGTGAGTGTAGTATTGCTCAATGGTAATCAAACTGAAATTTAAGGTTCTTTCAAAGTATTAGCCGGAAGGAACTAAATTGTTCAAACCTGATTTGTGAAACAGTACATCAACTTCAAAAGTTTCTCAGGGTTAATTTCTTTTCTCCCAAGTCTTGCTTGGACCTTTTTCTGATCAAATCCCACATAGACCAGTATGATTATACTATAGATAGAATGATGGCAGATGGTATCCTTCTTTGCCCCATCTCTTCCCTCTCCCTCCCAGGTCTGTTGCATTTAGTCTAGGTTTACTCCAATGTGATGTGGGAGATGACTGTGTCAGCCAAGAGAAAGATAAAGATTCAGGGAAATTTGCAAGAGGTGCATTGACCTACCATTTCCTAGGAAAGTTGATGCTCTATTACAATTTGGAGTGAAGACCAAACTTGTCAGTGTAATTAGGGATAGATTTCAGCTTTAGCTTCAGTGGCAACTTGTGTGCTGGTACTGAACTGTGCTTGGTACAAATTACAGAGCAAAAGGGCACATTCTCCTCCTGACGCCCCAAAACCTGAGAATGTGCCTATATTCTTTAGCTCCATCTACTGGCACGTGGCACAAACTAGCTTCTATGGATGTACAAGTGATAGTATTTCTGTAGGAAAAGCAACAAATATCTTCCTGCAAATTGCCCATCTGGTAGATGTGATTATCTTACTTTTTAACAATAATGGATTATTATTATTATTATTTTTGTAATCTCTGTAGGGTGGGGTCAGTAATTTCTCAGAGGATAAGACTACACTGGGTGGGTTACTAGACTACAAATGAATAATTGTGTGTGTGTGGCAATATGCAGTTATTGTTCCATGCAAGTATAATTGAAGCATCATTAAAAAACCCTCATAATTAAGTCTTTAGCAATACCCAGGGGATGCAAGTTGTTTCTATTCCCATTTCAAAAATGAATGAACAAAATCTGACCAAAGAATCCTGACTCCTATTTGCCTCCTCCTCAGCTTGCTATAACTCTTTCCCAAATCCTCGTGTTGAAAGAGACCATTGGGTTGCTCTTTCCTGTGGTAGATCTGGGAATAGTACTGAAGGTGATTTTCTTCTTGCTCTGTTATTCCCATTGTTAAGTTTCTTTAAGTTTTCTTTAAAGCCTTTGCATTACAATGAAGAAATATAACTAATTTTTACGAGTGAGGGTAAGAAGACATTTAAAGCTCAGATTTTAAAATACTTTTTAAATTTGGGAAAATGTTATTTTATTATTATGTTATTAAAATGTTATTTTATTATTCCACTTCAGGACATTCTTCTCAACTATGCATTTCCCAGAGCCTAGCATTCAGAAAGAATGCTGGTTTGCATTCATCACTTACAGCAGTTGTAGTTTTGTATTCAGACTTCTGTGGAGACTTCTTTTTTCTTCAGCTGCTTCTACCAGCTTTCATTTTTCATATGGCTCATATAGCACTATTTAGTGTAATGGGAAAACTATGAAGGAACAATCCCTAGTTTAAAAAATAAATAAATAAACCATCCAGACCAAAATGGACTTGCCCCTACTCAGAAGGGGATGTTATTTAAGAATATGCTCATTTGTATAAATATACTTTTAATCAAACTTTTTCCATATGACTTCAGAAATAATTGCCTCCTTTAAAATAACACTGAAAAAGGAAACACAACATACCGCCGTAAGCAATGTCTTATTCTGGAGTGACCACAAGACATCGAGTTCTGGCATAACTTTCCATAATCATTCTCTGATGGCTGCAATTTATTTGTTCACTTTTAAATGAAGGAGTTTAGTATTTCTCAAATGAGACTGAAGTACCTAGGAAATGCTTGTTGAATAAGAAGCAAAAAAGATTCAAAGGTGTTCCACACATTTTCAACTAACCTGATTTATACATGTTTCTGTTTTTAATGTTGAGGGAAGTTGGGGTTTTTTTCCTTGGTGAAAACTTGGTTAGAGCAGTGCCTCAGTAACCTACTTTTGGTACAATAAACATGCAAGTTGCCTGTAGGAAGTTCAGAATAATACAATTCTGGCCTCAGCTACAGCAAAACTCTCCTTGTCTTCACTGGGATCTTCATTGCAGGTGGAAGAGTCAATAATTCAACTTGTTTTCTACATGGGCAAGTCATGCAGGCCTTGTGAGTCCATAGGACACTGATCCAAACCCCAGTGGAGACTACGGTATAGCTATAATTTGTAACAGCAGGCTTTGGTCCCAAGCTCATTGGTGGTCAGCTAGAATACAGGGTCAAGAGTCAAAGGAAAAAAACATTTGTTTCACCACCTAATGAACAAAACTCTGTCGCAGGCACCGAGTTTTGAGATAAGAAGAACATTGAGAGACTGGGGTAGATTTGGAAGTCCAGACAGATGGTCACAAGTGCTGCAGATAACTCTGATGGAGACAAAGTGATCATGAATCAGGAAAACTTCAGGATCTGAAGGGCAAAAGGGCTGGTGAGTGAAGTGCAAGTAGGTGGAAAAACTGTGTATACGTGTCTTCCCATTTGAGTCAATGTTACTAATTAGTGGGTGTTTCTTTGCAGAGGAGTCAGTATTGGGAGAGTGTATTAATCTAGTAATAGCGTTTTGCAGGAACTGTAGCTGCCTGTGACTTTGGGAGAAGGGAGACCCAAGTGCCAAATCAAGCTTGAATGTGAATGCAGCAGATTTATATCTTTGAATAGGATACCTCCAAGAAACAGTAAGTGGTGCGTGTGTGTGTTCTCCCCTTTTAAAGCAATCTTGCATTGTTTTCCATATGATGTGCTATAGCTCCAAAGCAAAACAAGTCACATCACTATGAATCTGTCCTGATAGGTTAGAGCAGCCAATCAGGCTAGTGAAGCCCTTCAGGCTAGTGAAGCCCTTCAGCAGGCAAGTAGGCCATGGAGATGACAATCTCAAACAGGGACTTTTCTCAGGATTGGTAATTTGTTTTATTTAAATGCTGCAGGGAAATGAGAATTGCACGTGTAGCCTGAGCTCTCTGCTAGCTAATTCCAAGTCAAAATTGACCTTTTTATAGCTTTCTCTTAGTGTTTATCCAATTTTCTTTATCTTGGTCTCCTGAGTACCAGCATCACTGACAACTGCCAAGAAAGATACCCTAGCAAAGCCACGTGTTAACCACTGATTTCTGCCCATTGAGATCTGCTCCAGGTCACCTGTGCAGGCTGGTGACAGGAGCCTGGAACGACGCACGCTCTTTTCCTCTTGCTCAAGGACGCCTATTCTTCCTCTCAGAGATTACCAGCTTCTAACCCAGTACAATCAATATCAGGAAATACGCTGTAATCTCTCCCTGAATATAAGCACCCTTTGGGATGTGAGCTGGTCAATGCATTTCGATATATACTTAGAAGAGTGAAAGATTTAGAACCAGAGTGTATTTTCTGATTCTAAACAGAAATACACACTAATCTACTTGACTCTTGGATCTGTGGAAAAGTTGAAGGCTGCTGAATTTTATAGCGATTTTTCTTACTTGCCCCTATATCCAAGATCTGAACGGATTAGCTAAATCCAGAAAAGGATATTAAAATTGTATCTTTGCTGAGAAGACCTGTTTAACTGAAAAAGACACTTGCTATTGTGTTTTCATCTTTGTTTCCAAAATTGGCAAAGAAACACAGGTAGAGTTGTCTCATTTTTCTCCTATAACATTATTTGAGGTACAAAAGTAACTTCCATTTCTGCTTGCCATGGGACAAAACCTAGTTTTACATTGTTGTCCTAGAGGCGGCAGCAGAGTACACAAGAAACAAAAAAGCTAACACACAAGTGGGCAAAGTCCAGTTCAGTTTGTAGTTAATCTATATAAAATCTCACTAAAGGGCTTTACTGGAGCATAGTGCTAACGTAAAACCCAGGGGGGAACATTAGCATAATTTTGAAATAGGTAACAGGGCGGAAATAATACTAATGTTACTGCATGTTCTAGATGTCAGTGAAATAACTTGACCTAAAAATTCTCCACTTGTTGAAGAGCACTCGGTGGAGCAAACTCTTTTCTATAGCACAGATTTAGAGTAAACCTAAACCACTTACACAGAGCTGAAGAGTAAGTTGAGTCACCAAACATTGAACCAACCCTGATCCACTGTGACACATTAATTGAAATGTACTTTCCAGTGCAACCATTTAGCAATTTATACAAATATCAAAGCTTCTGGTTTTCACTGTCAGTCTTTGTTTCTGAATGAGAAATTTATAAAAAACATATGTTTCTAACTGCCACTGACTGTGTGTGCACAAGGATGTGACCACTGAACTCTATCAAGCTTTCCTCAGCACAATCGTCTGACGAACCCACCGAGAAGATTCTTCTGTTAATAATGTCTCTTTTGAGTAGTAACCCAAAGTTGTTAGTGCAGCTGGCAAAAGCGTTATTGTATTGAGATGTGAGGAACAAAGCCTTAAAGCATGGTCCTATTGAAGTCATGGGCGATTTGTCATTGGCTTCAGTGGGACCAGGATTTTGCCAAAAGTACCAAATGCCCTTTGAAGTCTTTCCATGAATTAGTCTGCAATTAAGGATAAATCATATTGTATAAGTAAGTCGTGTACAGAACCCACACTGCCATAAACTTCAGATCTGACTCCAGCTTCTGGGACTGCTAAGCTCCAGGATTTTGGTTTCTTTTTTTTCTGATGCCTAGCTGAAGTGTTAACATGACAAAATTATCATATCACTTCCAGTGTCTGGGTGTGAGTCTGTTTATCTGACTGTTTGTGTGACTGCAGCACCCAGAAGCCTCCAGACACAGAATGTCCTTACAAAGGGTATGTTGGCTCGGTCTGTTCTGAATGAAAATAAGGTCCCCATGCTCGGTCAACTTTTGGCAACTCTTAGGTCTGCCCACAGCACATCTGCTGGTGGGATGTGCTTAGACATGGAGGTCTGTGTCGGCAGACTGGTGCCTGAGAGCTGCACTGGGAACAACTGTGTGCCAGGCTGCCCTCAGCAGAGGGTGTAATCCCCACTACTGCACCTTCCATGTGGGATAGCCCACAGGGGTTGGCCCCACGTGTTTACAGGGTAAGTGAAACGATACACAAGGGTTTAGGAAAAAGGAGAGGCTCAGGCTGACTCAGTTCCTGCTGACTCTGTGGCCGTAGCTGTGTGAGAGGTGTCACAGGCTCTTTTAGTGAGTTACTTTCCTAGCATGAGAGAGGGCAATTAAATCTTTTTCTCCTAGTACAAAAGGTTTAGGAAATGTAGTTTTACTGCTGTTCTTCATACCTGTAAAGTTGTATTGGTTTGTAGAATGACCTGTGATGAAACCATGTACGCTGAAATGTTCTCATTGAAATGCGTCAGTATCTCCCACAGTTGATGTGGGTAGGAGCATGTAGCTGCATTGCTAAACCCTGCAGACATTATTTTGGCCAAAGTTCTTCCTTAATAATAAATTTGGTGCAATGCCCTGCTGTGGTATGGAAAAGCAGTATTTCTCTGCATTGACCTATGCTGGTGTAGTGAGGGGCAATGAGTGCTTGTGCAGTGTTACACACACACACACACACTGTACACCATGAAGTGTGTTAGTGGTGGTCCCTCCTTAGGAATAGAAGTTCCTGGAAATCCATAAGCATACAGCCATATGTATGTTTTCTGAATGAAAATTTCATTTGTCATCATAAGCAAATACAAGCAACTTATAAAAGGATAGTTTATAGTCACCTGACACCTGCAGATCCCTGGAAAACAAGGCTCTGCCTTATAAAAGAAAATCTTTCTAATATGTCACATCTAGCATTTTTCTTTGCTTTCAAGACAACTTAGCTAACCTGTACAAAAAAAATTTGCAGCTCCTCCTTCTCCAGAAAGCTCCAGCTGATGAGCCAAGCTCTCAACATTTCATGCCTGTGTAGATAGTTTGCTAAATTTTTTCCCAAGGCTTTATAGTTTTCAACAATATATCTTTCATCACTGTATTGCCAAAAAGAAGTGCCTGCCTTGAAGCCTCCCTTGGGATTTGGACTGGATATCAAGGATTAGTTTATAACTGGTAACTTATGAACTGCACAGTGTTCTACAAACAACTTATTTTTCTTAATATAATGGGGAAACTATAAAATCCCATCCTAAGGACTTATTTCTGAAATGGTATTTGAGTGAAGCTTTAAACAATACCTTATATTCCTGTATCAGGATGGATGCTTTCTAACAAAGCACAGTTTTGTCTTTGTACAGTCAGCATTAATTGATCTCAAACCTTGAAAATATTAATTTCCAGTTTAATTTGTTTGTATTTATTTTGGATATGGGAGGTGGGGGTGTTTTTTATTTTTTAAAAATCTCTAAGAATGTCTGAGTTTTGAGTTTGGCTTTTGTGCATCTGGGATCTGACAATATAACACAAGAAACCCATTATTTATAGGAATGGAATCACAGCAGGTATTGGCAGAATACAGCAATGGGAAACTTCTGAAGAATATTCCTTGCTTTTACCTGTATCAGTGCAAGTCATATGTGTTGGTAATAAGGGCAAGGAAAAAATAACAAGTAAGCACAGATTTTTTTATTTGAGCACATCTGTTTTATTTCAGTTCAGTGTGATGGCTGGAGGGAGAAAGGGATTTCTTCAGAAGGCATGTGTTTTGCTCCAATTCTTGGTAAACTTAAAACAGAAAAGGACATCTAATTTTCTTAATGGATTTCCTCCAAGTTGGTTATAACAGAAGTATATAATTTTTTTCTAGTGCCCATGGTGCTCTCAGGCCAGAAGAAATACTTCTAAATAGGTTTTTTCTATAACTGCTTTATGTAGAATATATGTGGAGTAATCATTCCTCGTACTGCAGTTGCATCTGGAAACTCCTTTCAAGACCAGGGAGCACACTGGGAAGCCTTGCAGAAACAATAATGGAAAACCAGTCACCACCCCGAAGTTCTTAGAGCTACCTAGATAAAACTGGGAAAGAGGGAAAGAAGAAAATAGATTTGCTAAGAAGAAAAGTGATTTAGATTGGATGTGAGGGGGAAGTTCTTCACCATGAGAGTGGTGAGAGCCTGGAATGGGTTGCCCAGGGAGGTGGTTGGGGCCCCATCCCTGGAG